>BQNB010027688.1:37286-57401 GCA_026074375.1 Tanacetum coccineum
CATAATGATTCCCTATCGCTAGATTACAAAATGAAAATCAACATAGAGCCCTACTAGCCGGGAGTTACCCGTAATACTTAGTAGGAAGATCTATACAAGATAGCTAACCAAAACAAAAGATCTATACCGCCTGCTAGCTGGGAGTAACCCATAAAAACTTAACAGACTGCATAGTAGCTACAATCATAACCAAAGTCTAGGAACTGCTACTAGTGTCCTCCAATGTGTCAACGCGTGCTCCAGCCTCCAGGGCCTGGGTACGCATGATATGCTGAACAGCAAGATCATCATAAGCCTGACGCTGTCACTTGTAGAGACGCACCTCAGTCCCTAACACTGTAACTCGTACCTCTAATGCCCTGCAGTGAGCTTCAGACCTAGCCAAGGCCTAACGGGTCTCCATACTCTCTTGCTCGTAAGCAAGTCTCTCTCTCCTCAATACCTCAATCTCAGCTCTCACAGCTGCACGATCCTTCTAGGCATCATGATGTCATGAGTAAAACTCTGAACTCTCTCTACTGCGAACATCTACCTGGTAACTAACCCTCATGTTGACCATCTTTAAGGCGGTCATTATCCTCCTCTCAGTATCTCGGATCCTCGTCTCCATAGTGTCTACAGAATTGCAATCGACTCTATGGGCCATAGTGGGTCCTGGCTGTCTCGCAGCAGCAGCAGTAGAACTCTCCCCAACCTCACAACTAGGTCTAGGAGTAGTAAGTAGTAGCCTCTTCCGAGGTGGCGTGTCAGCCTCAGGAATATTAGCTCTGCGGCTAGTAGATGGTGTAGGTAGTGGTATAGGTAATAATGGTGGGGTCCCTGATGGGAGTAGTAAATGATAGGTGGATGGTGCTACATCTCTCATATGCCTTATGGCTGCTCTAGTATGTGGGGGTTGAATACGTGGAGATAAAAAGAATGGTGGTAGTGGAGGTGTAGGTGCCTCATCCTTAGCTGGCACTAAATCCTCAGGATGCTCAGGCTCTGGAATGTACACAGGTACATGATCCTCCAGCTCTATGGGATCAGGTACATACTCTGGAGAACGTGGTGCCTGCTCGAACAACTGTCGGACAGCCTCCTCGTAAGGATCCTCAGATGGAATACTCCAAGATCGTGCCTCAGAGTGAATAGAAGTATAGGTAACGGCAGAATCAGCTGACATGACTACTGTGACTAGCAAAAATAACTTATATGAGTATATTATATAAGGCTCTTATTGTAATATACGTAATATATTATAACCACGTATATCAATTATGAATGCATCTAGTCCAACTAACTAATGCAACAACTAGTGTCCCATAAAAACCCCTTTTTATGAATGCAATGTTTGAAAACGGTTATAGTCCAGCAAAAACATTTGACCTGGTTCTCTATAACCTTGGCTCTTGATACCAATCTGTAACACCCCCAAATTGGGTCGCAGCAGAATAAGGGTCCGGGGCGTGTTACTTCATAGATCAATAACACAAGATATATATAGAACGACCAAAAAGTCGTTTTAAAATTGATACATTGGATTTAACAAATATTTGATACAAATAGCCCGAAGCTTTAACTTGTTCCTTATTATTATTACAAAGATACTGGTTCACAACACATGAGTTTCCCAAAACATAATACAACCATATCTTTAGCATGACTTCCCAAAACAAAATCACCAATGTATCCTTGGCACCTTATGCTTACTGATCTCCTGAAAAACATTGCTTTAAAACGTCAACAATAATGTTGGTGAATTCATAGGTTTGATAAATCATAATATGCAGGACCGCAAGACTTTCCCCGTGATAATGCAACACATGCAGACATCACAAAACCATATTACATTTTCCTAAGCTCATGACACTGAAGCTCGACGATCTTTCTTGCAATAATATATATTGCAATTTCTGCCCGATTAGATGTTTAACCCGAAACATCCCCAAATTTGACATGCTATATGTTCGTTCCCGGTGATAGCTAGTCACCCGAATGGGGAGATCGTTTCCCCAAATATATCTATTCATAACATTCGCGCTCACATAATGTAATTAACAACTACATCTATGCAATTGACAGTTCATGATAATGGGCTCAACTTGGGTTATCGCTACTTAGGCAAACATGTAATCAATATAAAATATCCACTTGCGTCTAATTTATAAAACAAAGCATGTTTCCACCCCATAGTTATAAATCATTGAAATCGTAAAAATGTGGGGCTATGAACTCACCTTGAGTTCTGATAATCCAAATATCACAGATAATGCGTCACGCAAATCGTCAGATGCAACCTATTTAATTTAAGGTCGTATAAGCACTAATCGCTTTGATTAACTAACATCATATACAGGTCTATGTTAGTTACATCATACTATCGTTCGGGCTATCATAATTTGCTATTTTCCTATTTTTGATCATCTGGTGAACAGTACTTTTACTGTTCATACCAGTTATAAAGTTATTTTTATAGTTTTAGTTATCGTAAAACCCGTAAACGTCGTATTTTATTCGTTATAGCTCCGTTTTTAGCGATTCTTTCGAGCACGTTCTTGTTATTGAAAATTCTATCAATTTATAAGGTTTACAAAAATAAAAGTTTCTGTCATGAATAGTGTTTTACCCGGATTCTCGGTTTCTTATGAACATCTTTCCATTATCACGACGAGTTATCATAATTGACATTTTTTGAATTTCGGAACCTACTTGTGTCAGTAAAATTACTGTTCACATCAGACCATTTATATATATTTTTATTGATTTTACTTGTCGTAAAACAGTAAACGTCGTATTTTATTCGTTATAAGCTACGTTTTTAACGATTCTTTCAAGGCGTTCTCGTATTTGAACGTTCTTACATTTTTATGAGTTTACTAAAATATAACTTTCTGTCATGAATAGTAACTTTTATAAAAATAGTTTTATAAAAGTATTAATTGTCGTAAACTCGCGAAATTCATAACTCGTTCGTTATTAATTGAAAAATTACGATTCTTATCATTTTGGAATCCTAAAAATGTGTATTATTTATTAAAAATATTAACCCTTGCTGTTTATAATTTTTATAAAAATGTTTTTATAAAAATTTACTTACGACTTCGTTTATTAACATATAACTCGTTTTTAACGTAACTTTTTCGTTATTAATCCGTTTAACAAGTTTCTTACTTTTTCGGAATCGTCGTGAAATGTATTATCTTATAAAAATATAAAATGGGTATGTTAAATTTCGAATTTTGGACAGCAAGATTGATTGAGTTTGTTAAGTCCATTTTTACCCTTTTCTTTATACTTTACCACTTTTGTATTTTCCCACAATCTCATATATCATATATATTATAATTAATACATATATTAAGTGTCCCTTGTCCATCCAAGTCCTCATGTGTCCAAGTTACCCATGTTAACAAATCCATTAACATACTTTAAAACCATAACTTTATTTATGTAACCTTAATTTACTAGTTTTGTCAATAATCATTTTTATGTTAACCAAGAGTGTAAATCATTTGTGTAACCATTTTAACATGATGTCCTCAACATCATAAGGTATAATAAAGTGTACATTATGATGACAACAAATAAAAACTTCTCTTTACATGTTAATGATCCTAAATGGTGATTTAAGCTAAATAGAATAATCATATGCATAAAAATGAAAGTTGTAAGAACATAAAGAGTTCAAATAGACCTTATGAGGTATGATGATGATGAGAAACAAATGCTAAACCCTTGTTTAGCCTTAAAAACCAAGCTTGCACTTAAGAAAACCCTTATTTTCTTAACAAAAACCCTAGCTTCCTTTTCTTGATTAACACTTGAATATGGTTAACCAATGCTTGCAAATGCCTTAGTATACCTTAGAATAGATGTGTATAGAAGTGTATGGATTGTAGAAAAAATTATATGGGTTTGGTTGGGACCTTGCTTTGAGCCGTGAGCTCTAAAGGAGTCAAAGAGAGGTTTTGGTTTGATTTTTACTAAGTGTAAAGTGTGTATGAGTCTTTCACTTGTTACTTGTATGTATATAAGATGTAATCTTAGTCAAAGAGACCAAGCATGGTCATAGGAATGGCTCATGGTCTTAGGTATGGCCATGGGTATGGTCATTAGTCAAAGTATGGTAGGGATGGTGTTGCATTAATGAAGTAAGGTGCATTTGACCAACATGGAAGAGTTTTTCATGAAACACTTGTATAACTTTGCATCCTTTGCAAGAATTTCGGCATAAATGAGTTATACATGATATATTTGAGTAAATTTTATGTATTGGGTATAAAAGTGGGTATTTGTTGAAGCGTAGAAAAGTTTTGGTGGCTCCGGGAGTGCCTAAACGCTTTTGTCGCGGAAAACGTATACATTACGTATCCGATAAAAATAAAATGAACAAAGTTAATAATTATTCTCAAAATAATTATATAACCCTTGCTTGATGTAAATATTTAATTGTTTGATACCCGTTTACATTGAACGCTAATTTTTAGTTTACGCGATTTAAACTTAATTCATGAAATTACAAGCAAACGCGTACAACACTAAAAATAAATAGTACATTTATCGACGTCGTCAATGACTTGAAAACACTGGGTGTTATAATAAAGAAAATGAAATTAAGTTTTTGAAAAATGACAAATGTGGGACAAGGATTACTTCGACACTAAAAATAACTCTTAAGAAGTGATCCATATGTTCCTTAATTTATTTTTGACTTAATCTTTGATGTGAAAAAATATATATTAGTTATGTATTTCAACATCAAGACCATGAATCGAACACTTCCTTATTAACATGAAACTTGTTTAAGCTTGTCAAAAACTATATGTCAAGTGTATATCATGTTGACTTGTATAAGTTTATTAATTTTTTTTAACTTGATAAAAGTTAAGTAGTGTTTGTTTTTATTCAAAAATCGTGTTTTTAAATAGTTGAACCAAAAGCCCCTTTATTTCATACTAATCGCAAAATGTATCAACATATATATGAATTATATATCTTGATGACTTATACAAGCTAGTTAAGTGTTTATACAGTGAAAATACTATGGGTGATGGTCATTTTCGCATCTAAAAAGTTGATACTAAGAAACTACAAAACACACCTTTATTTTTTATAAACTCATTTTTCTATTGATTCGAAAAGTATACATTTAGAAATGTACGTTTTGATGGACAAAGTAATGTTGTTTTACCATGTTTTTGGCATGAATAAACAACGTATAAACTTTGTTTTAAGATTAGAAAAAAAATGTATTTATATTTATGAAAATTTCGAACCAAAAAACTTTGACTCAATTAGTGTTTTGATTCAATCCTATCAAGAATGTAGTGTTCCTATGACTACGGGTATCATTATAGTTATGGAAATCCTAGACCAAAATGAAAAGTATGAAAATGACGAAGAACACCCAATTTTGATTGAGAGCAAAATTAGATGAAATCAAATGAAAAGAATGATGAAAAACTTACAATAGATGTTGTTGATCGATTTGTTAGTGATTACCCCTTGCGAATTTTGGTTAATTAGATGATTTGAAGTTTTGATTTTGATGGTAATGGAGTTGGGTTTTCATCACAGTGGGCAGAGGAAGAAAGGGAAGAGTGAAATGGTGTTTGAATAAAAATTCGTCTGAAATGGTTGTTTAATTTTTTTTTTCAGTATCCGGTCCCCTTAATTAATTAAGGGGGGCGCCCAATTTACACAGTCGGTCCCCTTAATTTTAAGGGGGCCGCCCTCTGAGAAAAAAAAAATTTCTTTGATTTTTGGCCAATTTTTGTGAAAATGAATATTGACAATTTTTAATTAACCCTTTAAAAAGAAAATTAATTAATTTCTTTGAAAAGAAAATTAATTAATTCGATTTGAGACGAGAATAGATAGTGAAAAAGAATGAAATGGCAAGACGTAGTTAAAAATATCAACAAGTTGATTTCGATAGACATAGATGATGGTTGACATGGATCCGATACGATCGTTGGAGTCGAAGGGAGTTTGTTTCATCCATAGTGTGTCTATGATCTTCAAGCGACTAATCCTACTTCTATGTTAATTGTTAACCACTAGCTTGCTCTTCTTCATCTTCGTGAGTTTGCTATGTGGTCATAGAAGATTTCCATTTTGTAGACGAATGACTATAATCTATACGAAAGAATAGTTCATAGTGAACTAATCTCTTCAAAGCTAGAGAACCAACAAATGGTATTTCTAGAGACTACACTATTATTTTTAAAAACTAATTATACTACATCATCATAGTAACACATAGACATTTACTTATAATCTATATTCTACGAATATGAAGAGTGAGACGTACCTTAGACTTTCGAATAGCCTTCGTTAATGTCTTCACAATGTAAATGATAAGAGTTCATGGGAACCTTATCATGAATTCTTTAGTCCGTAGACAAAGAATGTTTGTAGAGAACACACCACTTCAATGATTGTGATGGCTTAGCCATTTGGTCCCCAACGTTTCATGTATCCGAAGTTATTGTTTCCGCATATGTTTTGCATTTGGTTTTGGCACATACATGGTGAACAACTTCCACATTGAGTGAAACTAAGTGGATGTGAATGATTTATTAAGTGATTAGGATAGTTTTGTCTACCTTGGTCTCTCCTAGGTTGAGGTGTTTTAGACCGAGGACGAGGATTATTAGTCATTCTCGGAGGTGGAGTTTTAGACCTCATTGTGGGTTTAGTAAATCCGACTCCGGGTTTTAAAGAGGGTTTGTAAAAACGTTTTACCTCATCATTACTTGCAATAGGAATTTTAGTATTATTTATAAGTATAAATTTTGGGTTTGATTCTATCAATTTTTCTTTCGACTCGACTTCTTGAGCTTTTACAAACTTTACTTGTTTGGTTTCGCTAGGTGATCCTTTGGTAAAATTAAAACCTATTCCGGATTTATCTCCGGAAGTCTTTTGAGAACTTATTATTTTCTTAAGTGAGTGACTACTATTATTAAATTGATTTAGCCTAGATATTTCATTTCTAAGCTTCTCATTTTCAAGCTTAAGTTCTTGACATAATTTACATTCTTCAATTACTTCCTTACCTTTTTCTAACCTAGATAATTTATCTTTTAATTCAAGTACTTCATTTTCCAAATCTATTTTAGCTTGTTTTAGAGTTTTATTTTTAGCCATGACTTTTAGTCCTAATTTGCATAGTTTACTATATTCACTAACTAAGTCATTTTCGTCTAGTAATGATTGGTCATCACTAAAGTATTCGGTTTCAGAAAGTACCTCATTTGAAGCTTTAATCATAAGACACTTTTTTCATTTGTCTTTTCCTCTTCATCATCGTCGTTATCACTCCAAGATACTCCGACGAACGCCTTTTGATTTTGATATTTTAATTGTTTCGAAAATTATCCGATGAGATAATTTGGATCTTCACACTTGAAACATTTTCTTTCGCTTTTCCTATTTTTGTCATCTTTATTTCTTTGGGATGATTTTCTTTCTTCATATGGTTGTCTTACGAATCGTCCTTATCTTTTGAAGAGTTTCTTGAAGTTTCTTACGGCCATGGCGTATTCTTCGTTACCACTATCGGAGGTTGAACTATCTTCATCACTAGATTGCTTTCTAGCTTTTAAGGCAATAGATTTACTTTGTTCTCTTTTGCTTTTGACGGTTTCAGAGTCTTTCTTGATTACATCTTCATAGACTTTTAAATTTCTAATAAGTTCGTCAAGTGAAAGAGTTGTTAGATTCTTTGATTCCTCAATTGCTGTGACTTTTACGCGCCATTTAGGATGCAATGCCCTAAGAAATTTCCTAACACAAATCTTGCTAGAAAAACCTTCATCAAGTGCTTTTAGACTAGTAATAATAGTGTTAAATTTAGCAAAAGCATTATCTATTGATTCCTCTTCCGGAATCATGAATTGTTCATATTGTTGAACAAGAAGATCTATTTTATTTGCTTTGACTTGATTATTACCTTGATGAGTGATTAACAAAGTATCCCAAATTTCCTTTGCGGTTTGACACATAAAAATTCTTTCATATTCTTTACGTGGTCTAAGCATTATATATTAACCATTTTGGCTTTTTACTTTCGCTAGCACAAGTTTCCTTTTTAAGATCATCATTTTGTTTATGAAAAGATACAATTTCATCCTTTTTAGTTTCGGGATTAAATTGAATAGGAGGAAAATCACCATCAGTAATAACATGCCAAAGATCTAGATCTTTTGACTTCACATAAGTTTCGAATCTATTTTTCCAATAAATAAATCCATCACTTTCAAATAGTAGTGGTCTTTGCATAGATTGCCCTTCTAAATATTTTTCCAATTCCATAGATCGTTTCACGTTTTAAAATACAATTTATTTTAAAAGTCTTGTTTTAACGTGGCTCTGATACCAATTGTGGAAAACTAGAAGGGGGTTGAATAGTTTTACCGCTTTTTAATTTAAGGTTTATGTATGTTTGTAAAACTTAGATTCGACTTTTTGTGAATTCAATGCTTGCACAATATGAACAATATAAGTATATGAAATGATAAAGTAAAACAAGAGATAAGAGTAAGAACAATAAAACCACAACACAAGGATTTATAGTGGTTCGGTAACGAAGCACCTCTTCGCCCTACTCCACTCCCCGATCACCAAACTCGAGAGTTTTCTTCACTATGTCAACAAACTCCTTTATGGCAGAGAAAACCGTACACAACGTTGCTTACACCAATTTACGACACAAAGCTAAATGTCGAGTTCTAATCTTAGCTAGAAAACAATTAACAATAACAAAAACTTGTCACGACTTGTTCACGACTTCACAACTTCTTCACAACTTCTTCACAACTTCACAACTTCTTCACAACTTCTTCACAACTTTACAACTTCTTTACAACTTTATAACTTCACACTTCAAACTTCACTTCACCACACTAATTATATTAAAACTATCTACATACTTGTTAAGATCGCCAGATCTAACTATAATTACAAGATGTATAGATCTAGCTACTACACAAAATTACATGATATACCAAAGATTTACAAGTATGTGATATGGATGCAATAAGATTGCTATGCACACTAAGGTGTAATACTTCTTCACTTGATGGAAGTATTCTTCTCTTGCACTTGAGGGATTAAGCTTGAATCACTTAGAAACAAAGCTTTATGATTAAATGATCAAAGGATTTAGAGAGATGTATGGGTTGTTTTAGAACAGAAAGAATGAGTGCAAAAGGTGAGAAAAATGTTGGGGAATAGTCTAGTATTTATAGGGAAAACTGGTGGAGCGGAGTCTATGGCCGGTCCCATTAAATAGGGTGCTGGCCCCCTTATAATTAAGGGGGCCGCCCATGTATTTAAGAGGGCCACCTATTTTCAAACGCTCCTCTTTTTGTCCTTTTCAGGGGAGGTGTTTATTGGACTTTTTCTAGTTGTTTTAGGTTTGAAAATTTGAAATTCAAAATATTTATTTTGAATAAAATTTCTTTTAAATGTTTGAAAATATTTTGTGATGTGTATAAAACGCTTTCACATTTTATAAAAGTTTAGGTTGAATAATAATTGTCTTTTGATCATAAAATGCATTAAGCAATTGTTTATTCATACTTTTAAGTGATTAATGTGACGAATGAGATTTACTACTATATTACTTGTTTTCTACGTTTATTTTTGTTGAACGTTTTTATATTTTGTGATTATCAAAACGTAAAGATGTGAAAAAATATTATTAATGTTTTAAGGCATTATATTTTACCAACAAAGTTAAAGGGTCATCTAGCACAAGACAAAGCACACAAAACGTAGCTTTTGTGTCTTCCAATATCACTGGCAGCACCAATTAAGCAAGTTAGATGCTAATGGTGTTTCTACTACTAACTCAAGCTAAGCTTCTACTTTACTATATGTTGTTAGTCCGAGTGATGCTGTGGATCTACTCCTTCTTTTCTAGTCAGTCACAGTTCATAATTAGACAATTATGACCTAAAGCAAATTAATCCTGATGATTTAGAGAAGATAGACTTGAAGTGGCAGATGGCAATGTTAACAATGAGAGCAAAGAGATTTCTCAAAAATACTGGAAGGAATCTAGGTGTTAATGGATTGGATACCATTAGCTTTGACTAGACTAGGTGGAATGCTATAATTGTAACATAAGGAGGTCATTTTGCTAGGCGAGTGCCTGGCTCCTATGTTTCAAGACAAACAGATACAGAGGGTACTACTAGAAGGACTGTGCCAGTTGAACCGAAAAACTCACTTTTAAATGCTTTAGGTTATCTCGTTGTGATGGCCCTTGGCTATGAATTGGAGTGGACCAGGCTGATGAAGGAATATAACTCTCTCTTGCACTTATGGCCTATTCTCTCTTAAGGTTCTTCAAGTTCTTCTAGACTTAACCCCCCCCCCCACCCCCCCCCTGTAGAGTAGAGAGTGTGAGTATGGTGAGGTATCAACTTATTCTAAGCATGTTTAAAATCATATTAAAACTCTCAAGAACATTATGATAAATCTGACAAAGATTTTAATAAGTCTCAATTAAATGTAGGAGTTTATAAAGCAGGTCTAGAAATCTATAGAGCTAGCCTAGAGTGTATAAAAAGGAATGGGTATGTTTGAAGAGGACTAAAGATTTTAAAACCTGATGTTATTTTGAGAGATAATGCACTAACAGAGCTTAGAAAGAAATTTGAAAAAACTAAAAAAGAAAGAGATGATTTAAAACTTACCTTAGAAAAGTTTGAAAATTCATCTAAGAATCTAAGCAAACTGTTAGAGATTCAAGTAAGTGATAAGTTCAAGACTAGTGTAGGGTTTGATATTCAAAACTATAAATAAACTGGTTAAGGGAAACCTTGTAAGAGGTTTACCTTCAAATTTTTTTGAAATAAATCAAACTTATGTTGCTTGTTAGAAGGGAAAGCAACATAGAGCTTCTTGTAAGACCAAAATAGCTAGTTCAATCAGCCAACCATTACAAATGTTGCACATGGATTTGTTTGGTCCAACATTTGTAAAGAGTCTAATGAAAAAGATGTATTGCCTGGTTATCACAAATGACTATAGT
Organism: Tanacetum coccineum; assembly: GCA_026074375.1. Classification (NCBI taxonomy): domain Eukaryota; kingdom Viridiplantae; phylum Streptophyta; class Magnoliopsida; order Asterales; family Asteraceae; genus Tanacetum; species Tanacetum coccineum. Next base: position 48,316 of record BQNB010027688.1, read on the forward strand.
ATGTTTAGTTGGGTTTTCTTTTTAGCCACTAAGGATAAAACTAGTGAAATCCTTAAAACATTCATAACAGACATAGAAAATCTAATAGACCTTAAGGTGAAAGTAATTAGATGTGACAATGGAACTGAATTCAAGAATAAGGTCATGAATCAGTTCTATGACAATCCTTAACACCATAGATTACCTAGGTAGAAAACATGCCTTAAGTTTCATGAGACCATTTGGGTGTCCTGTTACAATCCTTAACACCATAGATCACCTAGGTAAGTTTGATAGAAAGGCTGATGAAGGTTTCTTTATATGATACTCTACCAATAGCAAAGCATTCTGAGTATTCAACTGTAGAACTAGGATAGTAGAAGAGAACCTGCATGTCAAATTTAGTGAGGATACACCTAACATTGCAGGAAGTGGACCCAATTAGGTTTTTGATATAGATGCTCTAACAAAATCTATGAAGTATGATCCAGTTGTTGCAGGGAATCAGTCTAATGGTAATGCATGTACAAAAGCATGTGATGGTTCAGGTAAAGCTAGAATGGAGATAGTACCTGGAAAATATTACATACTGCTACCATTTTTTATTCAAGATCCATCATTCTCTTTTAGTTCCAAGGATTCTCTTGATGCTAGATTCAAACCATCAGAGGAGGAAGAACAAAAAGATTCTGAAGATCTAAGGAATAAAGATAGTGAGGTTCCAAATACAGAGAAGCCAAGAGTTAATCAAGAGAAGGATGAAAATGATGATAGTAGTACTAACAATATTAATACTGCTAGTTCAATTTGTTAATGATGAGGCATTGAGATATGGTGTTACTAAAAATATAGTCTATAGATGTGATGATGATCCAAATATGCCTAATTTAGAAGAGATTGTCTATTTAGATGATGATGAAGATGTTGGTGCAAAGGCTGACATGACTAATTTGGATACACAAATCCTTGTCAATCCTATTCCAACTACCAGAATTCACAAGGATCATCCAGTTGAACAATTCATTGAAGATATACATTTAGCACCTCAAACCAGAAGAATGACAAAGAGTGTGACTGACCATGGTATGTTTAGTTTAGTGCAACAGAGGCTAAACCACAAAGACTTTCAAAATTATCTATTTGCTTATTTTCTATCACAGGTTAGAACCAAGAAGTGTTTAACTTTATAAATGTTGTGATTCAAGCTTTTGACAGATCCAAGCTGGATAGTAGCAATGCAGGATGAGCTTCTATAGTTTAAATTGTAGAAGGTTTGGACTTTGGTTGATTTACCATATGGCAAGAGGGCCATTTGAACAAAATGGGTCTATAGGAACAAGAAAGATGAGAGAGGTATTGATTCTTTTCTTTTCTTTTTCTCATTTTTTTGGTAAACTTTTGCCTTGCCATTGCTTAAACATATAAAACATCATGGGGGTTTATAGATACACCCCTACACTTGAACTTTTACATACTCGATTATTTACAATCTAACTAATGTGTGACAACCGTGATTTAATCAGGTTAGTGATACCTTTAGAAATGACAAAGAGTTCATTTTATGTGTTTAAGTGTTGTGCTATGTGATTTTATGTGTGCTAAGTGAGTTAAGTATGTACATGATATCATTTTGAGGTGTTTGGGCATCCCATTTTGAGTATGGTTGTGTTGGGTAATGAGTATTCCATTTGTTCACGTTTAGTGATAATGGAAAGGAATGGCGTATTGCATGTAATGCTACGTCAATAGTTGGATGATTAAGTGTTAAGCATTTATGGGAAATGTGGCATTTTAGAAATGAAATAGGTGAGTGAAATATAGAAGTTTGTAGCAACTTTTCTAAAAATAGAAAGTGGTTTGGTGAAATGAAAGTTATATTTAGAAATTTTAGTAAGTAGCGTCTAAATAAAAATGTTTAATCAAACTAGATTAGGTTTTTATAAAAACTTAAGGTAATGAATTAAATTAGTTAATTAATAATTTAAAAAAATAATAAAAATATATATATTTATTAAGGGGGCCGATCAGTTTTAAAAAGAAGTAGGATTGGAGTTTTATTTTTTATCAAATTGCAAATAGAAAAGGATAAGGGTTACTTAGATTTATATCCCACAAACCTAGCTCGTAATCCCTTCTTCCCTTCCCTCGTACTGTCAAACTCAGCCCCCAAAACCCTAAGAAGAATTGATTTTCATTGCTAGGTCCAAGAGTCAGTCAAGAGTGTTGTTTAGGTGCTAATCATCAAGGTAAGTATGTTCATCCTAATTTAAATAATGCATGCATGTAACACTTATGATGGTGGAATCTAGGTTTCATAAAATACAGAATATTCATGATATTTAATGACGCTAGAGCGATTAGGGCTTGATTAGGGTCATGTTCATGCAATTGGTTAGGTTAGATTTGCGTTAAAACTTGATTTAGGGTTGAGCAGAATTTTGGGTCGTGTTCAACGACTGATATCTAGATGATAAAAACGTTTATTGATATGTTTCTTGAGTCTATGAATAAGCCAAAAGTGTCTACTTTCTAGAAAATCTGGCCTCGAAGGTTTTTAAGGTCGAGAAGTCATTCAAATAATTGTTGCAATAAAAGTGGTCAAAACAGTAAATACGGGTCAGAATTAGGTCACGTTTGTGAGGGTAAAACCTATACTTAAAAATGTAATTAAGCTTATCCCTTCTACAGTAGTTAAATTTCATATGTCTATTGATAATCCCGTGAAAATTAGCCTGTGAAAGCATGTCTAAGTATGGTAGGTAGAGTGATCTATTCTATATGTCTATTAGAAGTTACCCAAAGGAGACTTCTAATTTGGAGTCCCCTAAGTATGCGTTTTAGATTCCAAAAATGTTTATGTGCAAACAGATCCGAATTGGGACTGTTTTGAAAGTTTAGATTTTCCCTTAGGAATACTTTTGCAAGTATTGACTTTTGGAAACATAAGGATAATAATATACCTTATTAATGAACATAGAGATTCTTTGGTGTTGAATTATGGGAGGTCAGTAAGTAAGGGTTTTGAGTACGTTAAGTCGCGTTAAAATTCTGGCAGTTTTAACAAAAAGTTGACTAACTATGAAACTTGTAATGAAGTGGTTTAAAGGTGGGCATGGAGGTCTGGGTGACCACGAGAGGGTAACTAAACAGCTTAGACATCCATCATATGATTTTTTACGTGTGCTTAACATTGGCTTAGAAGAGTGTAACGCGGTTTTGTTTTGATATTGTTTAGTTTCGTGCAAGGAATTGGAATTTTGCTTAAGCATCAGGAGGTTTCATAGCCCACTCTTTTCATTAATGATTTATTAGGTGGAAATGATGGCAAAGTGTTTGGAAAGTTTTGATTACTGTGATAATAAGTTGTTCAAAGATGCAATTGACTATATTAACCGTTTATGTTGTGTGCTACGATTTTTGTGATGTGATATTGAGAATTGTGAACTAAGTCAGGGGGATCACCTGCGGGTATCCATGGCCTGTTTAGTGGAAGGTATTGTGGCCTAGCGGGCAGGATGGTTACTTTGAGAGTATCCACGGCCATGGCTAAGGGGGTAACCACAGGGACCTTGGTACGATTGAGACGTCTTATAAATCGTTACTGGGAAATCGTGTAATTTTTTGATTGTATTGGATTGGTTTTGAGTATGCTAGCCTGTAATATTGGTTTCATATTGTCCTACAATGTTTTATTTATTATCAAAGTAATGCGTAGTTTGTATTTTTATCGTGTCTTCAAACCTATGACACCTCATCAACTTTATGTTACGTTTTAAGCATCATTTTCAGGTGAGTATCGTGATGATAAGAAGGATGTTAGGAAGAGTGGCAAAGAGACCCTGGCATTAATACTGTGGAGTTGTCTTTTCTATCTTTTCATTAGACATTTGTTTTGCTTGATACATGTTTGTTGGAGATTGTTAGTATTTTAGATCATTTTTGTTCGTTCGTGTATGAACATTACTTTTAGGGTAATGCAAGACTCCTCTAACTTGTGTTGGGTAATTGTCATGGACACATAGTGTCCATTTGATTATTTTCATTCATTTAGATGTCTCTATATAGACAACCGTTGTGTTGTGATGATTATCTATGATGTTACGCCTCAATGTTTCCGCCTAGCGGGTGTGACAATTATGGTGGCCAAACATAATTATTCACGCCCCCATAACAAGTGGACTTAATTGCAAGTAATGATTACATTGATTTGTGTTAACACATAGTGTATAGTATTATTATAGTAGCTCAATGTGATATATTAGAACTATTACAGAATATATGGACGAAATTCGTCTTTCCTCGCCCCCGTTTAATGTATATATTGTTCCTTCTCCTAATCAGAAATAAGGTCGACCTACGAGTCAAAAACCCAACCCCGGAAGCGAGCCCAAGAAACCCAATCCCAACATTGGCTTACAATAATTGCGCAGCAGTTGCAAATATCATTCATCAGATCGTCACTCAAGTGACTGTAATGTGAACAGAATGGCAGAATGAAAGGTAAATGGAAATTATAAACAATTGAGAATTTTTCGGAATTATCAAAGGATTATTTAGAATCTTGACTTTTATGACATTTGGTCCGACTCATTGTCCACAAAAAGCGATTACCGCGTGATCGGTAAAATTTTCGGAACATATTTTAAATAATAAATCATATTTATTATTAGATTTCTCCGGTGGAAGTTATTTTTAACTTATTTGGCTCAAAAACGAAAAAGATATATGTTATTTATAAGCGGACCTATCGACAACGAACTACTAAATCGCATTTTCACAACTCGGACCCTAAAGCAATTTGATGAAGAACGACATTCCTGACAACTTTTTAGTTTTGACCGAGACCCGGAAACAGTCAGAACGTGATAATTAAATGTAATTTAATTATTTTTGTGTTACAAAAATCAGTCGTGTAAATACTCATTTTTATTGGAAAAATGATTTGGAAAACAATGGCGCGAGTTTCGTAAATTGAATCGACCGTTAACTAGTTCAAACGAGTCCCGAACCGATAGTTATCAAAACTATGTTAAGAACTTACAAAATGAACCCTTATCTATTATGAACTTGCCATTTCATTTTATAATATATATATGATAAAGAAAAAGTTATAAATTTTTAGTCATTACCATTCTAACACTACACACACACACTCATGTTCTCTCTCTCCCTCCGTATGATTTCCGCCGCCGAAAACAACCCAGCCGCCTACCGAAAAAAGTTTTCCGACGGGTTTTTCTCCGCCGAAACAATAAAGTGTTCTCCAACTTCCGGATCTACCCGAACCTCACTGACACCACTCGCCACCACCCTAACAGCCGCCCCTCCTCCAACTCGTCACCACCCCCTACCACCTACCACAGCCGCACACCTCACACCTGCCAACCCACCCATCATCTCCACACGCCTCCACCCACCCACCGCAAAGCCAGCCACCATTATTATCATCATCGATCAGTCGAGCCCGCTACCAGCACCACCACACTAGCTCACTAAAGCCGCGCCGACACCAGACCACCATAGATTGGGTGCGTGGGTATGGGCTCAGTCCGACCCATAAAGGGCGTGTTTGTATTCGTGGTGAAAACCACACACGACGGAGGGTGGCTGTATCAACACAATGAAACAACAACAAAAGGGTGCGTGTGGGTTTTGCACTGAGAAAGGGTGCGTCGAGTTTAGGTTTTGTACCAAGGTAGGGTGCGTTTGAGTTATGGTTTCACGAGTAAAGGTGCGGTTGGTTGCAATACAAACACCACGGGGTGCGTTTGGCTGTTTTAAACAGCTAGGGGTGTTCGTTTGGCTGTGGAAACCAACCAGGGGTGCGTTTGGTTGTTAGCACCATCTGTGGGAGTGTTTGTTTTTAATGTCAACGCCAACGAGGGTCCGTTTGGTTGTTAATAAACAATTAGGGTGCACATGGTTTCGCAGAAGCAAACATAGGTTGTTGGGTACTCTCCACAGTCAAGAGTGCGTTTGGTAATTGCGACAAACAAATAAGGTGTTTGTTTCTGTTATTAACACAACTAGGGTGCGTTTGCATAAGAAGACACAAGAGGGGGCGTTTGGCTGAAACAGAAAATGTAAGGGTGTGTTTGGCTGTTGGACAGCCAAAGGGTGCGTTTGGTTTAACAGATTTGCCAAACGGGTGCGTTTGGTTTAGCTCAAGGATCAACAAAGGGATCAACAAGGGTTCGTTTGGTATATATAACCGTAACTAATAAAAATTTACCAAGATTTGATATAAATATTTAAAATCGGACCGGTGGTTAATTGGTTAAATAAACGTAATCATTATTATTTTTCGATAGATTATAATTAGACCGAACGGATTTATAATATGAAAAAATAATAACAATAACCCAATACATATACTTGAAACTTACTAGGGACTTTTCTATTAAACTGTGAATTGGAAAGGGATTTGCAAACAAGATCTTTCACTTTGAGATCGTTATTTTTACAAACGGAAGTCAAGGCGAAAGTTTTTAGAATTCAACATTTAGTAATGTTTTACTAAAACTCAGCAATTATTTAGAAACCGATAAGGGGACCAAAATAATATATTAAAGATACATTAATTTGTATTATACGATAAACCCTACCATCGAACAAAAACTATAACTTTACAATGATACTATTAAATTTTAGACGCGAATCGTCTGAGGAACGAAATAAAATTATAAAATAATATTTTAAATTTTATAATAATCCATGCTAGTAGGAAACCTAAAAGAAATGTTGTAAAGTCTTTACAAACATAGTTTAACATAATGGAAGTCTTAAAACTACGACTACTTTAAACAAGAAACTTTTATATTATTAAGCGTGATTCCAGAATAATGAGTCAAACTAATTGGTTTAGATTAATTTACCACACTAATTATATAATACTTGCAAAGCATTATATACGTCACATAATCTTTTAGATTGTTGCCTTAGTTATAATGCACTCGCGTATGAGATATATAAAGGTTTGTTTTTTCAATATGGTAATAAATAAGGAAAATATTACATACATTTGCGATCACTATTATTAAATGTAAATTAATTAACCTACCGTCCAACTAATACAAACTTAAAACCTAAATCTTTTAACAACGAGTTGCAGTATGAGGTACTAGTCCATTGGGAAAACCCCAAAATCATTATCCTAAGGCTAGTGGGACTTAGCCGTTAAGATTAGCTGCAACTTCTTGATCAAGCCGCTTCGTCTTCCATTCTATGTGCATATTAAGAATCCTATATTCAATCTTCTACATCACCAAAGATAATTTTCATAACCTCCCCCGCTTTTCAATCCCTTTGAATGTTAAAAAAACCCCCGCGAGGGGATACAGATGTTTACAAATGCATTTACATGTTTCTATTACAAGATTGGATCACATACACCTTAACATAGCTCGCTATGGGGATATAATATTTGACTTCATTTTGGTTCACAAATTATTTTTACATTTACATTTAAGAAGGATATACTGATTAGCTTAACGGAATTTAACTGATGACAAAAACGGTACTGCCAGGGTGTTCTTGGAGGGGACACCGATAACGGGAGTACATATTTTTACTTTACTGCCCGGGTGTTCTTGGAGGGGACACCGTTAACAAGGAGAACATATTTATACTAACTGCCCGGTGTTTCTTGGAGGGGACAACCGCTAAACAGGAGTACATATTTATACTTTTACTGCCTGGTGTTCTTGAGGGGACCACCGGTAACGGGAGTAATATGTTCTTTAAACACTGCCCAAATGTTCTTGGTGGACCCCTGTGATGGTAATATATAATCGACGTCACAGCGTCAAAGAACTTAAATGAACTTGGAGGTGAGCGCATAATGTATTAAATAGATCTAATTCGGTGTGTATCCCTGTACGGTGATTTAGCTATCCGCCGGAAAACGAACGTTTATAGTGTGAATGTCCGACGCGAAATGATTAAAAAATAGATAAATCGGGATAGACCAATCCCCATTCAGGGTGATAGCTATCACAAGGTGAAAGCGAACGAAAAAAAATTCGATACGATTGGTTGGGACTACGGGCCCCCCAACAAATATACATGAATATAACTGATATAATTTGTGCCATCTGATTCATGAAACTTAGAGTAATCAAATCATTGTTTTATACTCACACGGATATTACTGTCCTGAATAAAGAGTGGCAATACGTACTTAAAACATTTATGGTGCATTAAATGAGAATCAAACCAGACTTTATAAATCTTGGATAAGATTGGTACTTATTGGTTGGACATAAACAGTGTACGTGTCATCCTTTATAAATCTTTGGGATTTTTACATGGTACTTTGATGACACAGTGGACAAATACATTCATTTGAAACTTACATTCATATTTAAACTAACCTATGAACTCACCAACTTTATGTTGACCGTTTTAAGCATGTTTTTCTCAGGTGATATAGATACTTGGCTTACTTGAAGTGCATTGGAGTCTATACATTCAAGTTTTTCATGGTGATGCAATTATGGGACAAATGTTATATCAATTTCAAGGAAATCAACGAGATTATTTTCAAACGACACATTTAGAGGTCGTTCTCTTGTATCTAGCGCTGTGTATTATGAAGTAACTCCCCCGGACATACTTTCGCTGCGACACGCATTTTTGGAGGTGTTACACAGACGAAAGTTTGGCGACAAAAGAACTTTCAACAACAACAACTACCGTAACATCAACACCAACAACTGCCACAATAATCACCAACCATAACAGAACAAAAGACAGGAAACCTTCAGGTCTTATGCTGTCACTCCAACTGAAAACAATAGGTATACTGGAAACCGTCCCTTGTGTGAGAAATGCATTCTGCATCACATAGGACCTTGCACTATCAAGTGTAATACTTGCAACAAGGTGGGCCATCTGACCAAGAACTGCAGAAACAAATGGTCAGCCATTGGAAGTAATCTGCTACCAGTGACAGTTACTTGTCATGCCTATGGAGAGAAAGGGCATTATGCAAATCAATACCGGAAGACCACCAATAACAATGCCCAGGGAAGAGCCTACATGCTGAGGGATAGGAATGCTCACCAAGACTCGAACGTAGTCACGGGTATGTTCCTTCTAAACCAACA
>BQNB010027689.1:0-54238 GCA_026074375.1 Tanacetum coccineum
TATCTTTTACCAATTTTAATTAGAGTAGGATTTGTTTTCCTTTTTCCCCCTTAAACCCAAAACCGGCCGAACCCTTATCATTTTCTTTTTATTTTATTTTTTTATTTAATTATTAATTACTTAATTATTTGTATTACCTTAAGTTTTTATAAAAACCTAAGCTTATTTGAGTAAATCTTTTTGCGTAAACGCAATTTACTATGCTTTTAAAACAAATAACGTTTCATTTTTATTAGTGAGTGTGTGTTGTGTTGCTATAAAAGGGTTGAGGGTGTTGACGTCGGGGGTTCGAGTCTTGCTCACCCCCGCTTTCCACCTTCCCCCTTTTTTTTGAAAACTTATAAAAGCAAAATTGTAAATAAGCTAAAAATAAGCACTTTTAATAAAGGAAACTTTTTATGAAAAGCCCTAAATAAGCTGTTAAACAGCTTATAACTAAACAGTTGCCACTTAACTACTTTTTTTTGGCTTTTTGTAGAATTTTAGAACTTAACAAGTAGAAATAAGCTAAGGCAAGGACAAAATAAGCTACTACTAACCTAAGGCAAACCTAATAAGCAGGTTTAGAAAGGAATAAGCAATAGAAAACAAAATAAGAACTAAAAATCCAAATTAGCTTTGTCATGAAAACTACAAGCCAAACAGTCCCTAAGCTGACTTTTGAGCTTATATTTAAGCTTATAAGTGGATCCTTAGGCCAAGAAGCTTTTTACCTACTTAAAGCATAGCTATTAAGCTACTTAGAATTGCAAACCAACTTCATTTTGAAAAACAAATAAGCACAGAAAAAGCACTATAAAAAAGCTACAGGCTACTGACTTGGTATTTTTGGATTTTTAATAAAAAAGCTAATAAGCTAACACTACTGACTTAATAAGCTCAATACTAAATTAAACTAACATATTAAGCAAACTTAAGAACAAATTAAGCAAAAGTTTAAGAAAATAAGCTATAAAAACTGAAATAAGCTCTTGACTAAACCTGAGACCCAAACAGTCCCTACAGGGATCTTTGAGCTTATTTTTAGATAAGCTCTTGGATCCTTGTGGGGAAATAGCTTATGCAAGCTTATTCTATAACTAAATAGCTTCCTAAAAATGCTTCTGAAAATGATTTTGAAACAAATTAGCTTAATGAAAAAGCACTTTGAAAACAGACTTAAGACTTAAATCATGCTGAGTTTTACTTTGAAAATGAAAAGACAAAAGGCAATTTTGCAGCTTAAATTTAGATGACAAAATAAGCTAGAATCTAAAAACTAATTGCTAACTTGTAAACTATGATATATAAGCTACTTTTATGCTGAAAGTTAAAACCTAACTCCTATTTTAACCTACTGCAACTTAAGCTAGAAAATGACTTTTATCCTTTTAACACTGCTGATGCAGTTGACATGCATATAGACCAAATCTAAAAACCTTCAATGCAGACCTATTAAACTTCTTTCTACTCTATTTTAACACTTATCTAAATACAAGTTAAGCAATTACAAAAGCTAGAACTGAATTGAGCTATTAATGCAAAAGAACCTTAATAGATTTAAACTATTAATAAACCAACTAATGAAAACTAATTTAAGGCTAATCTAACTTATAAATCTTATTCAAAACAATTTAAATGAGAGATTTAAATAAATTATAAGAGACTAAGTGGTCACAAATAGCACTAACTTGTGGTTAGTGCTGTTGTCCCAAACACCCCTTTAAAAGTCATAAAATTCATTTAAGCTTTTGAAAAATAAATTTAATGATTAAAACTTCTATACCAGATAACAAATAGCCAAAAACAGATCTTATGAGCTTATACTAACTATAAAATAAGCTAGAATCTAACAACTACTCATTATGCTAAATATTTTTGGATTTTTAAGAGAAAATATGAAAAACTAAGATCTAAACTACAAAAGCTAAAAACAGATGATCAAACATTATCAATAAGCTCAATGAAACAGTAATAAGCACAAATAACCTAGAGTTAAGTAGAAAATAAGCAAATGCAACTTATTAAACTAAGATGCTTGAATTTAAAGGAAACTTACAAAAACCTTAGCTAAACAAAGACAATAGTGCTCAAGAGAGCTTTCAATAAGCTAGTGAGGTCCCATAAGCTCTTCCATTGTAAGCTTATCATCCAAAAGCTCAAAATCCATAAGCAAAGGTATTTGACTAATTTTAAGAGTTTAAATAGATTAAATGCTTATTATAAGCTCAATTTGAGCTTAGAGACTCAAAGAGCTTGTATGAGCTTATTAGGAGCTTTTGTAACATTAAGAGCTTATTAAACAAAGTTTTAAGAGAATTTGAGAAAAGCAAATATGAATTCTATTAATGAAAAAGTTGAGTACAATTCTGAAAAGGAAATTACATTTAAGCAAACATTAAGCTAAAACATTTTAAATAAAAATTACAAAAGCTAATTTAAAAAAGCTAATTTATAAACTACTCCTAGATATCTTGTGAGTGAGTCCTTGCTTGTATTTATACTGCCTGGGAGAAGCTTCTAGGCCCATGAGTCTGTTAGACGCTCCAATCAAGTCCTCCCCTTCATTCTTCTCAATCATTGGCTCCCTAATCTTGGCCCTTGGATCATTAAGTGAGCACACGGATTGCCAGCATGGCAATCCGTATGTCAGGGTACTTGTGCTTCATCTACACACTTTTTAGTGCAAAACCCACTTGATTGATGTGTTTTCTCCTTTGCCCGCGTGTCATTCCCTTTCGGGTTTTAACCAATGAGAGTGCTTGGTGATGTTAAACTCTGCCAGAGTGTCCTTTTTCACTTGAATTGCGTAGCTATGTCACCAATTTGGATTTACCCCTTGATTTGTGCTCGAGGTTAAAACGAGGAAGAAAGTGAACAGTGGTAACAAAATTTCCTGAGTAATTTACTTTTATAAAAGGGTGCGTTTGAGTTCTTTGACCCGGGGTTTAACTTTGGGGTTTTATAAGAACTTTGGGCTAGGAAATGTGTTTTGGGCTCGGGCAAGGGTAACAGGGATTGGTTTTGTGGGTTTTTATAAGTAGGATAACGACCGTTAGTCCTATGTTGATAAAGGACTAACGATGTTAGGGTTTAGGGGTTTATTTTGTGATTTAGTTTTCTTTGAGGGACTAATTTGGAATTTTTAGGAGTTTTGTCATTTAGTGGTTGACTAGTTTTGACCATGAATTGACTTTGGTTGACCTTTGATAGCATTCTCCCGGCTCTTTGTGTGTTCTTCCGTTCCCGTGTCCGTGTTTGTCTGGTTTTGACCGTTTTCTTGTGATTTTTGCTATATCCGTACCTACACAATGATAAAGATAAAACAAGTAATATACAAGCATTTTAAGCACAATTTTGTCTTTTTAGGGCCTATTTTGATATAAAAAGGATATGTGTTTTCACACATATCACCCAATCGTATTAACTTTACCCAACAGTATTAAGATATGCCTGGTAGTACTAACTTAATACTAGCAGTATTAAGTTTATGCCTAGCAGTATAAACAGCAATGCTGTTTCCAACAAGCATTTCCATCATAAATTTAGATTCTCACAAGCTCTCTTTCTGTTTTTCATCTCACAATTTCTCTCATTTCTTTTTCTCACTGAAACTCTCTGTCTGTTTTTTCATACTCACATCTCTCTATTCTTTTGAGCTTACCAATGCAGACAATTTTATATAATATGCCATTAATTTCATAAGTTTCATATTGTCCTCTCCACTTCCAAATATGTAAACTCTTGAGAGAGGTAGATCATTGGACTATATAGATGTAGTCTTAAACCTAGATTGAGCATCTACACCCCCAATATGGTATCTTGGCACTTAGGACCACTACCTGAACCAGTTCCCTAAGGACTTGGCTCATTAAGTGTTGCCATGGATTGGGTCCTATTGATGTTACCACTGTCCTGCTCTGCTTCTATGCTAAAAGCAGTAGTGGCAGCACTTTCCATTATGTCACCCAACTTCTTATAGACAGCCTCATCACCAACCTTTACAGGGGGGCCACTATACTAAGGTATCTTGGTGTCCCAACCTCTTTTTAACTTTCCTGACAGTTTTAATCATGACTAACAATTTTAACTAGTAGTCTTAAGTATAACTAGCAGTACTAATTATACTTAGCAATATTAATACATTCCTTAACAGTTTTAACTCTGTCTTCAATAATTGTACAACAACATGCCTCTATTCATCACAATTACACTAGAAATGACTAGATAGACATGTGAGAATTCATGAGGATCCATATTTATGCATAATCTATGAATAAAAGTTAAGAACTGTTAAACCTTCCCTCAAATAAGACTTCAGAGGTCAGCAATCAGCAGTATCTCTTATAGCAAACTTCATAATTGGTATCAAGAAATTTAATCATGCTGCTTGCTTATCCTGCAAGTGTTAGTCCAAAACTAAGAAAAACACAATCCAAAGCATTTTCTTGTTTAGCAGTATTAATTTTGACTAGCAGTTTTAACTAACAGTATTAAGTATAACTGACAGTACTAGTTATACTTAGCAGTACTAATGGATACAACTAACAATACTAATCCTTTACAAAACTTTACAAAGACATAAAAAGATTTAAACATTAAGGATTAAGCATTCCAATACTTGAGACCAAGTACTGAAACCTTCCAGCATCAAAACCTTTTGTAAGAAGATCTGCAACATTATGTTCAGTATCAATTTTAACCATTTGAATTAACTTTTTAGCATTGCAATCTCTTATAAAATGATGTCTAATCTCTATATGTTTTGTTTTAGAATGTTGAACAGGATTTTCAATAATGCAGATAGTACTGTTATTATCAATGTGAATCATAGTATTCATGAAATTATACCCATAATCCAGCAATTGATTTTGAATCCAGAGTACTTGTCCACAGCAACTAGCAGCAGCCACATATTCAACTTCAGTTGTAGAGGTGGCAACCATAGTTTGCTTCTTACACTGCCATGATATCAACCTATTTCCCAACCTGTTTCCCAAAAACTAACAACCTCTAGTTGTTGATCTCCTATCTTGAGTGGCTCCAACATAGTCACTATCAGTATAAGCAACTAGTTCAATGGAGAATCTTAGAATACACAAGCCTAAAGTGGTTTGCCTGTTCAATTATCTAAAAATTTCTCTTTAAAAGTATGAGATGTGACTGTACTTTGGTAGTATCTTGAATCTAGAACATGCACAATACTGCAAACCATGAATAGCTGGTCTAGATTTGGAGTTACTCAAGGCACCAATCATAGATTATTGAGGATGTACATCAAACATAATTAGCATTCTTCATTTTGATAAAGGCTTTTTTCCAAATCAACTGGAGTAGAAGCAGACTTCACATTAGTGTAGTTGAATTTCTTCAAAATCTCATCTACATATTTATCTTGGCTGATAGATATTCTTCTTCCTTCTGCTTGTATTGTAATCTGAGAAAGAAAGTAAGTTCTCCCATAGGAAAACTCGATTTAATAACTTATCCTCTCATAAGACTTCTCAAAATCCAGTACCATGTTCTTGTTTGTAGAGCCAAAGATAATGTCATCAACATAGACATGTACAAGCAAAATATCTCCTTTTTGCTTCTTGATAAACAATGTCTGATCTTCCCTCTTTTTAAACCCATTGCCCAACTGATAGTTAGCCAGGGTTTCATACCATGCTCTTGGTGCTTGATGTAACCTATAAAGTGCCTTGACCACCTTGTAAACTTTGTCTAGATTGTCAGGATCTTTAAATCCTGGTGGTTAAGTAACATAAACCTCTTCCTCAATAGTTCCATATAATAATGCACTCTTCACATCCATTTGATATACCAGAAAACCCATAAATTAGCATAGGCTAAAAACAATTCTTATTGCCTCAATTCTTGCCATGGAGCAAAACTTTTTCATAGTCTATACTTCTTCTTGCTATGACCCCTGTGCAACCGACCTTGCTTTATTCCTAATCATAATCCCTATTTCATCTTATTTTTTTTCTAAAGACCCATTTTGTTCCAATGGCCCTCTTCCCAATAGGCAAATCCACAAGTATCCAAACCTGTTAGAGTTTGAATTGCATAAGTTCTTCCTGCATTGCTTCCACCCAATATGAATCAGATAGAGCTTTAGCAATGCTTGTGGGTTCAATCTGGGATAAGAAACAAGTATTCAGAGTGTCATGTGATTTCTCTTTATAAAACAGCACTAAGAAACCCTTGTTCTTTTTTCTCGTTCAGAAGTAGGTTTTGTCATTCTTCTTGTCTGAACAGATGACTTCACACACCAATCACATTTTTAATTGGGTGATCTTTATGAATTCTTGTATTGGGAGTGGTTGGAACTGTATAGGAAATTAAGGAATGTTCCCCGAATCAACTTTTTAGGTTCATTCTTATCACTGAAGAACTCAACATCGAGTGGCTTCAAGGGGTTGATTAGACTCCTTTCTTGAAATGTATTTAGGGCTATCTGGATCTTATGCTACTAGCAGTTTTAAATGATGGCAGTCAACAGTATTAGTTTGAATAAAATATCAGTATTACACTTTGCTAGCTGGCTAGTATTACTGTTGTCCAGCAGTATTAACTTCCTTAGGACTGCTATCATCTTCAGACTTATCTTTTTCATCATTCTCATTATCTGGACCATCTTCAACCTGCTTTTGATCATCAGCAGCAGATTTTGGTTCACCATTACCAACATCCTTGGAAGGTGAATCAAAGTATGAAGCATCTTTCCAAATTGGCATCACAATGCAATCTTGACTGATTTCTTCTTTCTGTGTAGATGTACCTGTATTAAGTTCTCCTTGTGTACCTGCAGATTCATTAGTGATTGTACCTGCAACTACTGGTACATAGTTCATAGATTGGGTTAGAGAATCAATATCAAACAACCACTTTGGACCATTCCCTTCTATCATAGGCTTATTCTCTAAAAACCCAATATGCAAGTTTTCTTCTACCCTCCTAGTTCTAGTGTTGTATACCCTAAAAGCTTTACTACTCAAAGAATATCCAACAAAGAAACCTTCATCACTTTTGCCATCAAACTTGCCTAAATTGTCTAAAGTATTAAGAATTGTAACATGACATCCAAATGGTCTCATAAAGCTTAAGGCTGGTTTAAAACCTCTAAAAAGTTCATAAGGTGTCTTGTTATGAGGCTTGACTACTAAGACCCTATTTCTTATACAGAGACAAGTAGTATAACTGATTCAGCCCAATAATGGTCGGTAGGAAGATTTGAGTCAGCTAACATCGGTATCTAGCAGCCTCAATTAGTGTACTTTTCCTCGCTTTCTGGCTACTCCTATTATGTGAGGAGTCCTAGCTACACTATATTCTCTCATAATACCTTTCTCTCTGCAAAAATCATCCATAACTTTATTCTTAAACTATGTTCCATTATCACACCTGATTACTTTTACTTTATTATCCACTAGGTTTTCTATTTCATTGATAAAGTTCTTAAGAATCTCACTGGTTTCATCCATAGTTGCTAAAAGATAACCAAGTAAACATGTCTTAATAATCACAGTGACTACTAAGCAATACTTCTTATGCATTAAACTACTCACAAAGGTTGGACCAAACAAATCCATATGAAGCATAAACAAAGGCTTAGTAATTGGATTCAGAAACTTGTTGGATTACAAGAGCTTTGTGTTGCTTCCCTTTAAGACAAGCAACACATGTTTGGTCATTTTCAAAATGTTTTGTAGGCAAACCTCTTACAATATTATCCTTAACAAGCTTATTTATGTTCTTAAAATTAATATGACCAAGCCTCCTATGCTAGAGCATTGATTCATCTAATGTAACCTTTGTAACAAGACAAGTTAAACTCTTTTTAGGAACAATGTTCTTCATATCAAAACTGTACATATTGTCTTTTCTAGGAATTTTAAGAAGTATTTGAGTTTCATCAGGCAACTTAAAATTAGGAGATAAGATAAAACATTCAGTGTCAGTAAAAAGGACATAGTTCTTTTTGTCACACATCTGTGAGACACTAAAAAGATTGAATTTTAACTCATTGACAAAGTATATATCTTTAAAATCAAGACTACCAGTTTTAAGTGTTCCTTTACCAGAAATTCTACCACCATGTGCTCCTCCTCTAAATGTAACATAATCTCCATCAAATTCCTTGAAATCTGAGAGATAAGCTATGTTCCCAGTCATGTGTCTTGAGCATCCACTGTCAACAAATCCTTTATCATCTATTAGTGGCTTGCCCTGTACATAAAAACAAGGAAATTAGTTTCCTTTGGGGACCCAAGCCATTACTGACTTGGATCTGCCTTGTGCATCAATGTAGTTGTGTTTATTCAAGGTGATTGATGCACTATCAAGTTTGGTAGGTCTCCAAACCCAACATGCTAAGGCCTTTATAGCATTTGCCTGATTAACCCTAACAGCATTAACAACTGTTGAATGTGGCCTAGCAGTATTAACTGCTTTTGCCTTGGTAGTATTATTTGTTTAGGCAAACCTTTATGTGAGTCCCAAATGAATAGATCTCTGCAGCCTATTAAGGATGATAGCCAAGATGTATAAATACACAGAGTTGGGGTCTATATAGAAACAACTGATTATGAATACTATTGTTGATTGCGGAATCTCAACACAAAGTACTAAGAAAAAACAATGTAGAATCTGAATTAATAACTTCTATAAAATCTGCTTAGAATGATTACGATTACTTAAATAATCGTAGAGATATGAGTTTTGCTTTTTTGTGAGATACTCTTGAGGCGTCTTATGTCTAACTATGTCAATCTGGAATCCTTTTTAGACTAAGGACTACATCCAATTGACTTAAAATCACATACTTATCTTTTCCTAGATATTCTCACACAGATTTTCATAAACGGTACTAACTTATTTTCTTTTTAACCACCCCCCAAAATTGTACACGCAGCGGAACCAACTATTTTTAGGTGTTAAATAATAGTACAATAGTCACAAGATATAAAGAAACGACTCAAAGAGACGGTTTCTTTAAAACAAACAACCATTCATTCCATATTTATCAAGGTTCCTAAAAGGCGTTAGTCACAAGAGATCGTTACCATACTATTAAAACAAGTTGATTTAACAAACTATAATTAAGTTCTGTAGTTAAGGACTATTGGATTTTTAAAGTAATGCACAAAATGTTAGCGCGAATCCTCCTCTTTATTGCCTCACATGCCTTCGGTACTTCAATTACTGAGATTGAAACATGCTTAAAAAATTTAAAAAAGTCAACACGAGGTTGAGTGAATTCATAGGTTTTATAATTGATAAAAGAGTTGAACACAAGCATAATAATAATCATAAGCATCATATAGACTTGTTGATCAGACAAGCTAATATCCAACAGTTGCATTGAGCTCGCGACACCGATCCCATTGATGAATTCCATAAACAATTTATAATACAATGAATGCCCCCAGGCTAGGTATTTCGTCAGATACCTACTCAAATCTCACATTATCATATATCGTCCGTACATTAGATGTGCTCACTTTCCCGGATTCAAACTTCCCAAAAACCGAAACCGGGGTGTCAAGCCCATTGCGCTATATAGTATGAGCGGCTAACCATCATAGGTAGTTTGACGGCTCATGTTATTGGAGGTCTTATGACGGAAAAGCTATCTTAGCAAATACATATATTTCACTATCGGGTCCAAGATTCAAGAAGAAAATCTACTTGTGTTATTTGTATAAAGAATACTGCATGCATCTCCCTCGCGGGGTTTAAGAAAAATACTTGAAAAGCGAGGCTATGAACTCACTGTAAGTCAAATAAGCGATGAGGATCGAGAAGCTGAGTATATAGATCGAGAGAGATCACCAACAATCACCGACAACCTATAGGAGTGACGCGACTTAGTACGTAGAATTAAGTAAAACGATAAGTAAAAATTTAAACATTGTGATCCTGAGATGTGTTTTAATGAGTATAAGCATTGGCATTCACTAGAACATTACCCAAGTCCTTTTTAACACTAAAATGACTTTATGTGACATGTTCTTATAGCAAATGAACATCTACAAGTTTCTGGCTTTTTAATTTTTATTTTATCAGGTGTACGATACGTTTTTACAGATTTTTGACTGACGTTAAAAAACTGAGTTTTTCTGATTTTTAACTCGACTTCGATGGGGGGTGGGGTGTGGGTGGGACTTCATATCTCCTTAGCTCACAAGGATGTTCTTTATGTTGAGGCTTTTACTCCTGGGAAAGCTATTTGAGTTAGTTCCAAAAATTCCAGCCTTCATAATCTATAAAGTTTCGCACCCCCGCCCCCCTAGCTATTATGAAAAGACATATTTTACTCTCTGGTTGTCCAAAAACAGAAGTTTATAAAAAATTTTACCCTTTACTAAAGTACCATAAATCCCAAAACCATAATGCACTTGAAGTGGTGACGGTTCAAGGATATGGTTTCCTATTGACTGGGCTACTACTGACCCAATCTTTAATATCTATTATTTTATGGCAGACATTTGGAGTTTAACTCGTAACTTAATCATATGTCCAGATTTGACCATTTTTCGTTATTTTGACCTGATATCATCCCTCAATCCGGAGGAGGTGGTTGAGCATTCCACTATATCATAGAGCTTGAGACATTTATATAGCTCTAGTAATTTTTATACAGGACCCCAAGCTTAAATTTTGTAGAGCTATGATACGTTTTTAGCTACTATTATCATAACGAGTCCCTCTATATTTCAACTTAAAAACTTTTATAAACTTCTTTTTTATATATATATCCTTCCATGCAATGCCTATACTAAATTCTAAAACACCCCTAGAAGATCATAATCACATATTTATTTACGAACTTAGAAACACTCCATGTTCATGGCTTCGGTTCTTGTCCAATCATCGTACTCGCATTCTTTAATAGCAATATACTTCTCTGCTGGTCCAAAAGAGTACTTGATCACCTCAAACCTTCCAATTTTGCAACCCATGGTTCTTGGCGGGGATTTCCAAGCAATTCACACATATCTTCTTCGTATTGCTCCTCCTCTTCGTTAGCATGATAAGGTGCACTATCCCGAACCAAGTCATTGTCAAAGTTGTCGATGCCATAATCATCATTCGGCTTCCTTTCTTCTCGAATAGCTTCATCATCATTCCTTCCTGCATGATTGTTAAATGTTCTAGAAACATCTAGGTAAGGGTTATAGTTAGCATCAATATTGGTGTTTGCGTAAGTCCTGCGTAAGTCCCGCGTATATGATTTCTCCAATTAGTAAACGGAGAGCATTCGTGATCATTCATCTTCCACCAATATTCTTCAAGTTTTACCAATAACTCATAATCAAGCTCGTGAAAGTTTCCAAAGCATCTTTTCAACCATGCGTAAAAATTCATTACTCTTTGAGTTGCATCGCCCCATGACCTTTTGTAGATGGCTTTTTGCTTTAAAGCTTCCTCCTTTAACTTTCCATCTACCAAATCATCATACCATTCGTAATCTTAAAAGTAGGTCATGTAACCAACTCGAACCATCCCCGGTAATTCTCCTCCATTTCAAAATCCTTCTTCTCTTGAATTACAAGTCGGACATTTAGCTCTCCCATTCTTGAAACAAAAAGGTTCGCAAATATGATAAATGTTATCAATAGGATTCTCATGTTCTGACCTGTTCTTCTGGAACCCATGGTATCCCCTTGTTCCATTCTTCTATCCATTAGTTTTTAAATTCATCATGTGTCTTGAACCCGGGAATATTATTAGTGAATAAATCCGTATCAATTTAAAGAAGATAATTGAATTCATTGAATGTCGTGCATAGAGGTGTTTCGAAGTTGAATATGTCAGTTTCAATCCTAAATTTTTTAGCAATTTCGTGTTCCCCATCTTCGTAAGTTTCTTCGAGATCAGAAAACGCCTCATCAATAAGTACTTCTTGATAGTTACCATTTTTCCAATAATCCCATAAAACCTTCTTGGTGAATAGATCCATCATTACATGGTTGGTAAATTTTATAGCCAGCCAATTTTCAAACATTACATTAGTTGAATCCCACATTGCTTTAGTTCATACAATTTTACTAGTACGAGAAGGCGGGTAATATTTTCCAAAGAATTTATCCGTAAGATCTACCCAAGTAGTAATTGAGCTTTGAGGTTCATTCATCAACCATTCACTTGCATCTCCAGGTAGTGAGATGGGGAAAACAGCAAGCCTAAGTCGTTCATAACTTACATTGGGCAAATCGAGTGGATCAACGTTCTTAAGGAAATTTTCAATGTGCTCGACCGCGTCTTCTCCATTTGTTCTACTGAAAGCATTATTACGCAAATCATCAAGGAATTTCCCTTTCAACTCATATGCATCTTTCCCATTAATCATTGTCTTAGTAATACCCGAGTAATAATCTCCTCGAGTTTTGTTAACGTATTCTTCCATAGTCGGTTCCGTCATAGTTTCAGTTACACTTCTTCGATTGAATCTGTCTGTTGCTGTATCAGATAGTCGATACGCCGTATTCAATTGACTAAATATGCCGTATTGACTGTTTGAATGGAATACGCTGTATTGGAAGTGAAAGGTTGATACGCCGTATTCAACTGGTGAATACGCCGTATCGATAACTCGACCAGAACAGTGTACAAAAAACAAAAATAAAACAGAAAAGTAAAACAAACACACAAACAAAATTATAAAAACTTTTTGGTAAAATGGACGATCCGACACTAAGAATCAAAAATAAAATAAAAATTCACACTAATTAAACTACACTAAATCGAGATTAATTAAAAGTTAGAACTAAAATACTAATAAAAATAAAAATTAAACAACTTCACTCCCCGGCAACGGCGCCAAAAACTTAATGTGTCGTTGTGCGTAGGTAATATATATTATCAAGTTTTACATTTATATTTTGTCAACTTTACCTAAAAACAACACTAACGGGCAGTGTACCCGATCAGTTATAGCTTCGTTAGTAAGTAGGGTGTCGATCACTAAGCGAAATCGTTAATGTCCTAAGTCCCTACCAGTATTTTAGTTGTCTATGTTAGTTCTAATCTAAGTTAATCCTAATTTTAAGGTTTAGGGGGGTTTCAGTCTGAGAGCCTAGCAAGGGTTTTGGTGGCAACTTAAATATACTTTAGTCACGATAACACATGCAAGCTGATAATCAGAAGATAGAAGAGCGGTCAAGCCTATTTTAAGGAAACTGTATTAACCAGGATTAATCTAATTAAAACTCGGGTTTGTTTATTAGTGCAATGATTGACTTATCTCGAGGGGTATATCATTCCTAGAATTAGGCATTACTTCTTCCTAAAACCTAGACACACTAATTCTGTCACAATTAAACGTATCTGCATAAAGTAATCTTTTGTTGATTATAATCTATCTTAGGAAAACAATAATGGTGATCTTATCGAATCCTAGCTCAACGAGACTTTACTAACTTACTGCTTAACGGCTTCTTACATACTAGTAGTCCACTGTCCAAGTCCTTACCAAGGGAATCAGAACGTCATTTGTTGATCCCAGGTCACCTGCTAGTCCAACTTGTTCACTAAACCAATGGTAAGGATAGGTCATTATTTGTGATCCTATGATTCTAGTAATGTAAGTCGCTATATGGAGAGCTATCCTGGTTAATCTAGTCTACTTGGTCGGCACAACTAGATCCAGTTGATTGATAGGTCGCATACAAAAGCACGTAAACGAGTATAAATTGATAAACATAATCAACAATCAATGATAAATTAAGCAATCGAAATAAACAAACCAAACATTAAATCTTCATAAACATGGCTAATACATAAAGGTATTAGCCAATAACCATTGTATCGAATACAAACATAATAAATGAATCAACCAAGGTAACCTAACCGAGTTAAATGAATGATACCAAAAATTGAACGATTATTAGAGTAAAGATGTTTACAAGGTGTTTCCTATGGAATTAAACGCGTTGTGAGACCTTCTTTGCTCTTCTTGCCTTCTGAAAATCGACTTATGTGGTTAGGGTTTCGAAAATATATTTAAGCATACCCTAAACTCGTGTTTACAGTTATGTATTTATAGTGTTTGGAAAATCGTCGATACACCGTATTGGTTGAGGTCAATACGGCGTATTAAGGGTTTATTAGAGTAGGGACCACATTCAATATCCTCCAGAATCTTCAAATACTCGATCTTGGATACGGCGTATAGAGTCTTATAGATACGGCGTATTGCTCTTTAATTCTTCGTGGTTTCTAGTGAAGTGCAGGCACAGATACGCCGTATCTTCCTTGATGGATACGACATATAGGTTGTCAGAACAATAATCTTCATATTTCTTTGTTTAAGCTCCAAAATGCGTGCCTTTTAGCATAACTCCACCAATTACTCCATAATTACTGGAAATATCACATATAAACAATTAAGTACCAATTCATGCAATAATTATATGAAAATAGGTAAGAAACATGGGATAAATGATGCTATAAAAGTGACGTTATTTGATGTCATCAACACCCCAAAATCTAGGATCTACGGTCAAATGTCCAGCTGAATATCCTGATGATCATAATGCTCCTATAAGAGTCCTCACAAGAATATATGTTTGTATTGGTGCATTAAAGCAAGGACTCAAAGCTAGTGGAAGAGAATTGTTGGGGTTGGATAGGGACTTAATAAGTGGACCATTCCCTGACCAAGTTTTAACAGTTGTGGGCATTTATGCTAACAGTGGCATATATCATGTTGCGTATAGAATTATTGAAGCTGAACGCAAAGACTCATGGTTTTGGTTTCTAAACATGTTGGGGGTGACCTTGATCTGCAAAACAATTCCAATTTTACTTTCATTTCTGATAGCAAAAAGGTATAATATAGATCCTTTTGTATGTTTTTGATTATTTTTTGTATGTTTATAATCTTTTAACAGTTATGAGTGTTTTGTTTTTTACAGGATATAGTCCAAGCACTAGCTAAAGTTTTTCCAAGTGCTGAACATAGATATTGCTTAAGGCATATCCATAAAAACATGAAGAAGCAATGAAATGGATTAGCATATAAACAAATGCTTTAGAAATGTGCTACATCAACAACAATTCAAGGTTTTCAAGCTGCTATGAAAGAACTTAAGGATACATCAATTAGTGCACATGCATGGTTATCACATATTCCACCTGAACATTGGGCTAGATCACAGTTTTCAGGTAATAATTTATTGCTAAACTGTATTATCTATACTAGTATATAATGTATTTAGGACTTCCTATAAAAGGAAGTCGTAAAAATTTAAAGACAAGAAAACATTACTATAAAAATGAAGTATTTTTTTCTAGAAAATTAAAGTTAAAGCTATATTTACAACTATTTAATGCACAATATATTAACTCAACACATTTAATTAATGATATTATTAAAATGCCCTTTACTTAAAAATACAATTAATATACCACGTGGTACAAAACAATAATGCATAACTCATCTTTTTTTCTTCTTTAAAACCTCATTAAATAAATTTATAAATCATTAATGATAATAATAAATACTCTCTCACTCAAAAATACAATTTAATATACCACATGTTCAAAACAATAATGCATAAATTATTATTTTTATTTTTAAAACACATACTAAATGAAATTTACAAATCATTAATGATATTATTAAAATACCTCTTACTAAAAAAGTACAATTAATATACCACATGCTACAAAACAATAATGCATAAATCATCTTATCATTTTTCCCTCTTTAAAACACCATTAAAAGAAATTTACAATTCATTAATGATATTTTTAAAATACTCTTTACTCAAAAGTATACTTAATATACCACATGATTCAAAATGATAATGCATAGATCATCTTATCTTTTTTTTCTTTTTTAAAACACCACTAAATAAAATTTACAAATCATTAAGCGAGTCATAAAAACAAATCTTTTATGTAGTTAGACTTTCTGACATCACCTTTTTCGACCATGCAATGGACCACTATTTACGACCATAACTTACCAATATAGACACCACCAGATGACGTTAAAACCGCTACTCTCTATGTTAAAATGTTATATAATATTACACGTCCAAAACAACTAGCAATAGTGGTGACCACCGTTTTCGTATCGTCGTTGAACCGTGATGCACGGGTTGTCTTCCTTTTTTTTAGGAAATAGTGTGCGGTAAAGTTATTCCCTAAAGTTATCGACATGCGTAAAGTTAGCATCGTGAGAAACATATAATCGCTTAACAAAAATTTTGATTACAAGATGCCCGCCGCCATAACGCACGGGTACCTCGCTATAAAATCTTTTTATAATGTTACTATATTCATAAGAAAAAACAAGCTAATTTCAAATTAATAACCTTTGTTGGAAAATTTATTTTTCCTTCTATAAAAACAATTCATCAAAAAGACATCGCTATCGCTGAAAAATGTAATCACACGGGTACCCGCCGCCGCATCGCGTGGGTACCCGACTAGTTACACATAATAGAGTTTATCATTTGACTTTGTATTATTGTATTTCCATTTCTAGGTAGAGCTCATTCTGATGTGTTGCTAAATAATATATGTGAAGCGTTTAATGGTAAGATTGTCCAAGGTAGTGATGAACCAATAATCACTACTTTAGAGTTCATTAGAGATTGTTGCATGAAAAGGATTGTAAATGTTTTAAAAGTGATTGATAAGTGTCCTGGTCCTCTTACCCCTATTGCAAGTAGCATAATGGCAAAAATGAGACAAGATGCTAGTAATTACACTATTTAGTTGAATGGAGGTGATATGTATCAGTGTAATTGACCTTTTAGGGATCAATGTGTTGTTTAAGTTGTTAGCAAAACATGTAGTTGTAGGAGGTGGGAGATAACAGGGATTCCATGTAGGCATGTAGTTGCTGCAAACTGGTGAATATGGTAACAAACGGCCAACCTATAGGAATACCATAAACATAGGTTCATAGATGTTAATGGTTAGAAACTTGGAAAGAAGTTTTTAGTTTTAAGATACAACCATTAAATTGTAGCAACTTATGGAATAAATCTAGTTGTCCTACTAATCTAACTCGTCCACATTATCACATTCCAATAGGTAGGCCTAAGAAGAAAAGAATCAGAGAGGCAATATAGGAGCCAATTGTTAAGAATGAAAGGTTGGTTAGGAGATGGAAAACTATTAAATGTACAACTTGTGGAAACTTGGGTCACAGTAAGCAATCATGTAAAGGTCAAAGTGAAAAGTAAAGGAAAAACTATTAAATAACCTGCTATCAAGAGTAAGAAAGTAGGAGAGTCCGCAAATAGATCTGGTGGAGGATCTGTTGGTGCATATGGTGGTGAAAAATAGCCAAAAAGGGTAAGGTTTTCTTTTGATAAACCAAATCAAAGATCATAGAGGTTACAAGTAAAGGTAATGATTTTATATATTATTTATTACTACATTAATAATGTATAAGGTTATTCATAATTCTTAACATACTTTTTTGTATTTTGATAATGTAGTTGCTAGTCAAAATGGTGCAAGTGTAGTTATTGTTCAAACAGGTCAAAGCATTTTTCATAGTAGTGTAAGTAAAAGTGTTCAAGGTGGTGAATTTGGTGGTCCATCCCAAAGTCAAGTTGGTGCAACTCATAGTGGGAATGGTGGTGGATATCAACCATGGGGCTCTTATACTGGAAGTCCAACTATGGAAACACCCGCTTCACCTAAATGGAGTCGATCTTTTATAAGGAACGAAAGCCTTAGAGCTGAAGTGTTTGGTTCCCAATAGTTGTCTAATGTTGCATCACCTAAAAGGGCCAAAGATATAATAAGGATTGAAAGACTTGGTGCTGGTGCAACCCTACTTCCTGGTTCAACAAAAATGCCTAAGCCCCCTTCACCTAAAAGGACCAGATTTGTGGTAAAAAAATCCTTAAATTTAAACAACTCCTCTTAGTGTGTTACCTATATGTTACCTATGGTGTTAAAAAAGTTATGTACTTAATTTTTGAACTTCTATAAGACTCGTTTATGTTTGTATGTTGGATTATTATCTTAGGTTATCTATCAAAGCCATATGCAGTATGCAATTAATGATAATTTTCACCTTACTACTCCCTCCCTCCCATATTAAGTGTCCACAATGGAATCTTTTAAGTCTTTTTTTATCAACTTTGACCATAAATATTTTTGTTTGTGTTATATAATATTGAATGAAAATTCTACCAACGAAAAATATATTCAAAACTCTATCCATTCATATATCTTGCATCAAATATCATATAACGTAAGAAGAAATCATTAAGGTCAAAGTTGAAGAAAAAAGACTTTGAAAAAGTCAAGTGGACACTTAATGTGGGACGGAGGGAAACAATACTTAATCCCGTCAAAGCGTGGTAAACGGATTTAATGATTCTTTACCGGTTGCGTTTGCCCGGATAGCCCAATCCTTTGTAATAAAACATGGTGAATTGATAACCATATAGTTTTGGGTAAACTATCAGCCATCAACGGATTTGAGAAGTCTTTACCAAAAGCCTTTTGCTTTGGACTAGCTAACTCTTTACTGTGAAGCATGGTGAGTTGAGAACCATATAGTTTTTAGCAAACTATCAGCTATCAATGGATTTGAGAATTCTTTACCAGATGTTGTTTGCACTGGAATATCCAATTCTTAATGTCAGTTAGACATGGTGAATTGATTACCATTTGTTGTGTTGAAATGAAACCAACACCTGAAAATTCTCCTATCCCTTGTAGCTTGCCAATTCTCAAAACCACTATCTATAAATCAGGCTAAGAACAAACTATCCGAGAACCAAAAACATTCTTTGTCACTCGATATCGAACAATAAACTATTGTGAACAATAGTTCTGTCTGAGATCCAAAAATTGTTTAACTATCTGATTTCTGAGAAGAAGCAGTACAAAACTGAGTTGTCGGATAGAAACAAAAAGTCTTTAACTGTTTTTTCTCAAACGGATTGCAGCAGTACAAAATATGTTTATCTGAAGACAAAGGCAATATAGCGAGCAGTACTAAAAAACATCCAAATAGTACTAACCTTTATTGCTCGAACAGTTTTAACCATACTTCTCCAAACAGCACTATTATCTCTTCACAAGGCAGTATTAATTCCAAGCAAGACTTATACGCAAACAGTACCATTGAGCCCAAGTATGTATCAACTCGTATGAACAGTACCGTCACAACATTAACATTCTTGCATAATTGTTTCAATGTAAAAATACCCAACAATACATTCACGTGAACAGTATTATCATAATAATACACCCACTTTGTCAACCTGCATGGACTTCACGTGATGTACTTCACATCATGTGCGTGAACATTACAATACTGTTTTCATACAGTTTTCTTATAAGCCTAAACAGTTGTAATCTATGAAGCTCAAACAGTATAAACCTTTTAGCTCAATAGCATTAAGCCCACGTTACCTCATATATACATCACAAACAGTTTTAACTATGCATTGGCAGTATAAACCACAAAGATCAATACTAATAATATAGCCTCCTTCCTCCTATGACTTTTAGTAACACTTTTATTAACAAATAAAGTGTCACTAATTCCTTGTGAGCACAACACTGTGCGACTTCCATAATAAAACCTTAAAAGTCAGGATTTCAACACGCATAAATCATCCCTTTTTAAAACCGAATATCTTCTATGTATACACCCGTATAACATCCAAATATATACACATGAAATCATCATCAATCACAACCATGAAGAAGGAATACTGCCATTGTAATAATAACAACAACCTGTAATCGTTTCTGCTACAAACACAAACAACCATCTTGATTTAGGGTTTCTTCTATTACTCTTTAAACCCAAAACAACATAGACCTGACCTCCAAATCATCTTCTATATTGGAGAAAGCCATGAGATCAATCACCCATTGTTACCATCCACAAACAACAACGATACCAGTAATAATATACATCAGAATTAAAACCCTAAGGTTTCCTTGGTCTCGTTGTACTCATACCAGTAAAAGAGATAACAACAGCTACAAAGCAGGTCTGCACCCTAACTGGTGTACAAACCATATTACTATGGTTAGCAGCATCGTCCATAACCATTAAACCCATATGAGGTTAGGTTTTTGTTAATCATCTTAGAATCATCATGAACGAACAAGAAAGTGATTGATAATGACCAAACCAAATCAACGAGCTTCATGATTAGAAAAAGCATCACATTGAAACCCTATCCAAACCATAAATCAATACATGCCATTTTAGGGTTTCAACTCCAGAACTCGAACATATATCACCAGTAAATGTGCTACTAGGGTTCATCATCACCCCTTAGGTAACTCACCAAGACTAGTAACACCAAAAACCTTGTATAAACCCTAGATATCTTGAATATCTCAAAACATACAGCCACAACAATATGAACGACACCAACTATCTTTTCCATCTAACACATTTATTTTCTTTTCCTACAAAAAGTTAGTCCACAAAGCAACAAAAAAAATACCAACCACAACAATTCATAAACATCACTTCCCATTTATGAATTTTCCTGTACACTGGATAATAAGATTAGTGTATTTTGAAATCCCAAGCCAGTACAGACTTGAATCTTCCTAGTGCATCAACATAATCATATCTTGTAAGGGTCTTTGATGCACTATTTGATTTGGAAACATGGTCTAATTCTTTATGTTTTGGTTTCCAAACCCAGCTAGTTGAAGCCTTAACAGTATTAACCTCTGCTTTTGGCCTAGCGGTATTAACCCTTTTACTCTTAACAGTATTAACTCTTTTGTAGAAATATCTGTTGTAGTTTGATGTTTTCTTGTTAGTTAAAAATCCATTCAGTAAGGGATCCAATAAGTGGTATCAGAGCTTGTGTGGAAAATTTGAATAAGAAGAACTCCATTATTTGAAGCAGATTTACAATCAAGCTCATCAAGCTTTAATGGCCATCTCCTCTTCAAGCTCATCAAGTACTTATGACAAAGAGGTACAAAACTGTTCTAAATAATGTCTTGAATCTTTTAAAACTCTTCAAAAGAATTATGATAGTGAAAGAGAAAAACATAGCAGAGCAAGACTAGAAATTCAGGGTTATGAGTTAGCCTTAGAGTCACTAGAATCTAGGATACTTGTACATGAAAAGAATGAACTGGCTTGGGGTGAAAAATATGAGTTTCAAAACTATGAGCTTAAATGCAGAGAAATAAAAATTAACAACCTTAACCTGGAATTAGAGAAAGTTGTTAAGGAAAGAGATGAGTTAAAATTAAAGATAGAAAAATGGGAAGAATCATCCAAGAATCTTGATGAATTACTCAACAGTCAAATGAGTGCTAGAGATAAAACTGGTTTAGGATATGGCACATAATTGAATGAAATGAGTAACAATTTTGAAACTGATAGTGATATTAGTTTAAGTGTTTTTGATGTCAGAACTAGTGATGAAGAGTCCACACCAACTAATGATAGGTTTTCCAAAGCAGATGGGTATCATGTTGTTCCCCCTCCTATAACAGGGAACTTCCTAACCCCAAGAGCTGACATATCATTTGCAGGTTTTGATGAATATGCCATTAGGAAGAAAATAATTGATTAATACTAAAACAAGTGAGACTATAGGTAAAACAAATGAAGCAAATACTCAAAAACCTAAGACAGTCTATGAATCAGTTAACAGAGATAAAGTTATCAGTGAGGATTAGAACTCAGATGATGAGGATGATGTGTTTAAAGTGTAAACTGTTAGTCCTGTTAAGACTAATAAGACTCAAACAGTTAAAACTAGAGTTGATAAAATTGGTCAAACTTCTCAGAAACAAGGAATTGGATTTAAGAAAATAAAAGCTTGCTTTGTCTATAAAAGTACTGACCATTTGATCAAAGATTTTACTTTTCATGACAAATAGAGTCAAGAACCTAAGCTAAAAACTATGGTCAATACTGGCCTAAGGGTGGACAAACTAGTATGGGATAATACTAAAAGGGTTAATCATCAAAAATTTTCAAAATACACTTATTTAAGAAAGAATTTTATCCCATCAAGAGTACTAACAAGAACAGGTTTGATTACTCCTATTAAGCAAAATGAGAAAAGGGCAGTTCACACAGTTAGTACTATTAAGCCAGTTAGTACTGCTAGGCCTGTTAGTACTGTTAGACCATTTGCCCCAAAAATAGCACAAACTAGTGGTGCTATTAGACCAATTTACCCAAGATTGGACAATGTATGACCAAGAGGCTCATATTCACCTATCAAGAGGTCTTACTACACAAAACCAGCTTTTAGACCCAAACACTTAAAACAAGATGTTAAAACTTTTGGGGTTCAAAATATGACTACTACTGGGATAAAAGCAACAGTTAATACTGGTAAGGGTAAGATGGATACTGACCGTAAAAAGTCAAGGTAGGTTTGGAGGCCTAAGGGAAATTACTTTGATCATGTGTCCAAAGACAGTGGATCATTCATGCTCAAGAAGCTTGAGTATGTTGACCCAAAAGGGATTTCCAAGTCTATAATGGCTTGGATCCCTAAGAGATACTAATTCTCTTACTTTTTGTGGAGGGCAATCCAGAGATCTTGTTACAGGATCATGCAGTGGTGGATAGTGGTTGCTCTAGCCATATGACTGGCAACAAATCTTACCTTTCAGACTATAAAGATTACAATAGAGGCTTTGTGGCTTTTGGAAGTGATCCCAAAGGTGGTAAAATCATGGGTAAAGGTAAAATCAAAACTGCTAATTTAGACTTTGATGATGTTTATTTTGTAGATGAACTTAAGTTTAACCTTTTCTCTGTCTCACAATATGTGATCAGAAAAAATAGTGTCTTTTTTGAGACTGAATGCCTTTATCCTGTCTCCTAGCATTAAGCTTCTTGATAAAAGTAAAGTTGTACTTAGAGCTCCTAGAAAGGATGATGTTTACAGCTTGGACTTAAAGAACATTGTTCCCTCTGGAGGTATAACTTGTTTATATGCAAATGCAATAGCAGATGAGTCTAAATTATGGCACAAGAGATTAGGTCATGTAAATTTCAAAATTATAAAACTAACTTTGGTAAAGGTCCACTAGTTAGCGGCTTACTTTCAAAAAGTTTTTGTGAATGACCACACTTGTGTTGCTGCAGAAGGGTAAGAACATAAGCCTCCTGTAAGGCAAGTTAGAAAGAATCATCAAAAAAGCCTAGGGAATTACTTAATTATAGACTTATTTGGACCTGTCTCTGTAGAAAGTATTAACAAGAAAAGGTACTATTTGGTTGTGACTGATGATTTCAGCAGATTTAGTTGGGTATTTTCCTTAGCTACCAAGGATGAAACATCTGAAATCCTTTGTAAATTTATCATAGGCTTAGAAAACCAATTGAATCATAATGTTAAAATCATTAGATGTAATAATAGGACAGAGTTTAAAAACCATGCTATGAATGAATTTTATGCTAAGAAAGGAATAAAAAGGGAGTTTAGTGTGGCTAGAACTCCACAGCAGAATGGTGTTGCAGAATGGAAAAACAGGACCCTAAATGAGGCAGCTAGAACAATGTTAGCAGATTCACTTTTACCTATTCCATTTTGGGCAGAGGCAGTAAATACTGCCTGCTATGTACTAAATAGGGTATTAGTGACCAAACCTTAAAATAAGACACCTTATGAACTATTAATAGGTAACTCACCTAGTAAAAGTTTTATGAGACCTTTTGGATGCCCCTTGACCATTTTTAACACCTTAGATTCCTTGGGCAAATTTGATGGGAAATCTGATGAAGGTTATTTGCTTGGATACTCTACCACTAGTAAAGCCTTTAAAGTATACAACAAAAGGACCAAAAGGGTAGAAGAGAATTTGCACATCAATTTTCTTGAAGATCAACCAAATGTGACAGGAACTGGTCCTAATTGGATGTTTGATCTTGATTTTCTCACCAATTCAATGAACTATATTCCTGTTAGTGTAGAAAATCAGGTTAATGTGGATGCAGGTACACAAGATTCTTATGTTGCAGGTTCATCAGGAAAAGATAAAGGACCTACTCAGGAATACATACTGCTTCCACTACAACCTCATAGGACAAGGATTCCAGTAGAAGATGTTGCTCCAGCTGCACATGAAAAACCTTCTGAAAGTTCTCCTAAAGACAATGATGTACAAGATTCAGAAGATGTTGCTGATAAGGAAGGACAACATCAGATGACAGAAGATGAACAAGTCTTGCATGATGACCTTGAGAAGATGATTGCTCAAGAAGTGGTTGCTACAGCTCTGGATGATGCCACAAGACAAGCTTTTGAAGAAGAAAAGAGGAATATTGCATCCCAAAAGAGAGCAGCTCAAACTACCAGTATTACCAAACTTAGTACTGGTAGGTCATCTGTTAGTACTGCTACCACGCCATATGTTAGTGCTGCTAGTACTCCCACAGGTGCAAATGCTGGTGAATCATCATTTGTCTATCTTGGAGGAAAAATACCTATTGATGCATCTACTCTCCCTAATGCTGATTTACCCATTGATCCAAATATGCCTGATTTGGAAGATGATTCTGATGCATTTTCAAGTGATGGCATATTCAATGGAGCCTATGATGATGAGAATGTGGGTGCAGTGGCTGATTTCAACAATATGGATGACACCATTAATGTCAGTCCTATTCCCACACTCAGAATTCATAAAAATCATCCAAAAGATCAAATTCTAGGAGATCCTAAGTCAGCAGTTCAAACAAGAGGAAAGATTCAAAAGGCTTCTTCAGCACAACAAGCATTGGTGAGCTACATCTCCAAACAGAATAGAACTAATCACAAAGATCATCAGAATTGTTTGTTAGCATGCTTTCTCTCCCAAGAAGAACCCAAGAACATATCACAAGCCTTACAAGATGAAAGCTGGGTTGAAGCAATGCAAGAGGAATTGCTGCAGTTCAAATTACAGAAGGTTTGGGTACTTGTTGATTTGCCATATGGGAAAAAGGTAATTGGCACAAAGTGGGTCTTCAGGAATAAAAGGGATGAAAGAAGTATTGTTGTGAAAAATAAAGCCAGGCTTGTAGCACAAGGGTTTAGACAGGAGGAAGGAATAGATTATGATGAGGTTTTTTGCACCTGTTGCTAGTATAGAGGCAATCAGGTTATTTTTAGCCTTTGCATCATACATGAGATTTACTATCTACCAAATAGATGTTAAAAGTGCATTTCTCTATGGCACTATTGAAGAAGAGGTGTATGTCCATCAACCTCCAGGCTTTGTTGATCCTGCTCATCCAAACAAAGTCTATAAGGAGATTAAAGCTCTTTATGGTCTACATCAAGCTCCTAGAGCTTGGAATGAGACACTTTCTTCTTTTCTGATGGAAAATGGTTACAGGAGAGGTACCATAGACAAAACATTGTTTATCAAGAAGAAAAAGAGTGACATTATGTTAGTCCAAGTGTATGTGGATGACATTATTTTTGGTTCTACAAAGAAGTCTATGTGTACAGAGTTTGAAGATTGTATGCACAAAAGATTCCAAATGAGCTCATGGGTGAACTCACTTTCTTTTTGGGACTAACAAGTGAAGCAATAAGAAAAACAACCTGATGGAATCTTTATTAGTCAGGATAAGTATGTAGCTGACATCTTAAAGAAGTTTGATTTTTTGTCCATCAGAACAACTACGACTCCCTATTAATCTAAATACACACTGGTCAATGGATGAAGATGTGTGTAGATGTAGATGTACATGTCAACAGGTCCTAAGATAGGCTCCTCTAATTTATTGTTGACTGTAACAAGGCCATACATCATGTTGCTGTTTATGCTGTCAAGATTTCAAGTCACTCCAAAAGCCTCACACTTAAATGCAGTAAAAAGGATTTTTAGGTACCTCAAACATCAACCCAAATTAGGTTTATGGTATCCTAGGGATTCACCTTTTGAACTTGAAGCTTACTCAGATAGTGATTATGGAGGAGCCAGCCTTGACAGAAAATCAACAACAGGGGGATGTCAATTTCTTGGTAGAAGATTAATATCTTGGCAATGCAAGAAGAAGACTATTGTGGCAAATTCTACTACTGAGGCAGAATATGTTGTAGCTGCTAATTGTTATGGGCAAGTACTATGGATACAAAATCAGATGATGGATTATGGTTTTAATTTCATGAACACCAAAATCCATATTGATAATGAGAGTACTATAAGTGTTATCAAGAATCCTGTTGCTCATTCAAGGACCAAGCATATTGAAATTCGTTTCCATTTTATAAGAGATTGTTATGAGAAGAGACTGATAAAGGTTATCCAAGATTCCACAACTGATTCTAATGTTGCAGACCTTCTCACCAAAGGATTTGATGTCACAAGATTTACTTTTTGGTGGTTAGCATTGGATTATTGAATCTATAGCTACAATTGAGGGGAGACAAGTTGATTTGGTGTACACTTTGTATAGAATGTTATGTGAGCTGCTAACTGTTGTGGGCAAGTATTATGGATACAGAATCAGATGATGGATTATTGTTTCAATTTCATGAACACCAAAATCCATATTGATAATGAGAGCACTATAAGTGTCATCAAGAATCCTGTTGCTTATTCTAGGACCATTAAAGTTAGTACTGACAGGAAAAGTTTGTACCGCTATAAAGCCATTAGAGAAAATACCAGTAGGGGTCTAGAGTGTAATTTTTGGTGGTTTCTTCGCCATTAGGGATGCTACTTCTATAAATACCCATCTCAATTACACAATTGATCCTTCTTAGCTCTCTTAATCGCTTTCAATTGACAAACCCTAATTATTCATCACCGACGATTAACAAAATCAAATAAATGATGGCTAGTTTGGATTTCTGTTCTAATCACAATATGGTGGCTTATTTGGAAAAGACGGATGGGAATACAGAGTTTCATCAGATTATGGACTTTCTCACACGCAGCTCAATTTATTATGCACTCACTATAAGTCCCATAGTCTCAACTTTGTTTGTTTGAACAGTTTTGGATGACTGCTAAGTGTAGAACAATCAACAACATTAGTTATATAGATGCCACAGTTGCTGGCAAGCCTGTGACTATCTCAAAGGCATCAATAAGAAGTGATCTTCTTTTTAATGATGCTGATGGGATAGATTCTTTGAATAATCTGGCTATATTTGATAATCTTCAGCTAATGGGGTATGAGGGAGACCTGAATACCTTAACTTTTAACAAAGCCCTCTTTTCATCCCAATGGAAATTTCTTTTTCATACCATGAATCATTGCATTAGTTCTAAAAGCACCTTTTGGGATCAAATTCCCACTAATATTGCCACAGCCGTAATTTGTTTAGCCACTAATCAGAAATACAATTTTTCAAAATTAATTTTTGGTGGCATGATACGAAACTTAGATGCAACTAAGAAGTTTGTAATGTATCTAAGATTTTTACAAATCTTTTTGAGAAATCAGTTAAAAGATGTACATGTCCCCTTGGACCACTTTCCAGTCCTAACCCTAACTAAAAAGGTCTTGACATTTATGGTTAAAAAGGGTAAGAACTTTTCAGAGAAGGTTACACCTTTATTTGATTCTATGTTGGTTCAACAAACAAAGGATGAAGGTGAGGCTTCAAAAAGACCATCTGATTCCCAACCCATACCATTTTCTCCTCAACCAAGTGAAGACCAACCTCTGACATAGACTGACCCTTCTCCTAGACCTTCTTCTTCTATAGCTATTCCTGATTCCAATCCAGAGGGTTCTGGTGGGAATCATAGAGGTCAGTCATCCAGTGATAGATTCCTATCCGAGAATGAGGATGGCCTGACACTCCAAAGTATGTATGATCTTTTTATCTCTTTGTGTACACAGGTCTCAACTCAGGCTAAAGAAATTAAAGCTTTGAAGGCTCAGGTCAAGAAGCTAAAGAAAGGAGTCAAACCACTTATCACACATCACAAAGCCTGGATGAAGAGTGTTGCACTGAAGACAAGATTGGCAAGGAAGACTTCTCTGAAGAAAAAAGGGGTACAAAAGGAGTATGTATCCAAACAGGGGAGGAAATCTATCAAATCTTCCAAGGGTGAACCATCGGTGGATAAAGATCCAGCTTTTGATGATCTTGATGATGATGCAATGGACTATATGGAGACTGAGGATGCTCAAGATGAGGGGAGGACAAGCTCTGTGGTGCTTGAAGAGAAGGAAAGTGCAGATAAGGAAGTAAGTACTGAAGCTCCTGTTAGTACTGTCAAGCCAAATGAAGGTACCGACAAGAGAAATGAAGGTACTGACAAGCAAGATGGAGGTACCGACAGTACAAAAGTTAGTACCGATAGACAAGGTGAAGGTACTGCTGATCAAAATGAAGGGAAAAGTGCTACTCAAACAGCTTCAGCAACAACTTCAACACCTACTCCAACAATATTTGGTGATGATGAGACCATTGCACAAGTTCTCATCACAATGAGTCAGAATAAACAGAAGGAAAAGGAAAAAGGAGTAGAGATTAGGAATGTTGAAGATACTGAGAGACCAAGGCCTACTTCAACAAGATCTGTGTTAACATTGAAGCCTCTTCCCAAGATTGATCCAAAAGATAAAGGCAAAAAGATGATTGATGAAGAAGGTGAATCTGATACTGAATCAGATGATATCACTGAAGCTGAAAAGAAGTTTAAAATGCTTGCTAAGGATGAAGAGGTGGCCAGAAAGGTTCAAGAAGAATGGGAAGCTGAAGAGGAAAAGAAAAGGTTAGCTGAAGAAGAAGCTACTAAGGTTGCTCTCACTAATGAGTATGATTTCATACATGCAAGAATAAATGCAGACAAGATTCTTGCTGAGGACCTTTAAAAGGAAGAAAGAGAGAAGTTTACCATTGAACAAAGAGAAAAATTTCTTCATGATACCATTGCTGCACAAAGGAAATTTCTTGCTTAACAAAGGTCTGAAGCTATCAGAAATAAACCACCTACAAGAAATCAGCTGAGAAACCAAATGATGACCTATTTGAAGCATGTTGGTGGAAAGAAGCATTCTGGTTTGAAGACCAAAACCTTTGAAGAAATACAGGTTTTATATGAAAGATTAAAGAGGCAAGATCATAACTTTGTTGCTATTAGATCTACTGAGGATGAGAGACAGATTAAGGAGATGAATGAAGAATCTAAAGACTCAGAAAAGAAGAGATTAAAGAAGAGGGTTGTTAATGAAGAAGACACAGCAAAGGTACCTGCTGAACAAGAAGTAACAGAGCAGGGTACAAAGAAAAGAAAAAGTGGTCATGTGAAGATGCTTGTTAGGAAAAGACCAAGACCACAGCCAGATGATGATAGTGATGATGAACACAAAAAATGTCTAAGAATTATTACATTTGAAAGTACCATAGATAGTGAAATTATGGAGACAAAATCTTTCATTGCTAGGTTGCACAAGGTTTCATCACCAGATGGGAATTACCTTGTTGTCTACAGATTTAATAGGCACTTCAGGGCATTTAACTATCTAATAGAGGTACTACATATTTTTGATAGACAGGATTTGTTTCATTTATATGACTTAGTGATGAAGCAGTACTCATAAATCACACCAGAAGATATTGAGTTGATTCTTTAGGGAGACTTTAAGATAATGATGGAATTCTCAATAGAAGAAAATGATCAAGGTGATATTTGAAACAATCAACAAGAATAGGAGATTGTTAGATGGATATTGTATGAAGCTTGTGGAGTTTGCATACTAGAGCTTAAGGATGGGACAATTATCTACATGCTTGTTGAAAGAAGGTATCCTCTCCCCAAGAAATTGTTGCAACAAATGCTTGATTTAGGATTGGAGGTTGAAGAGGAAAGTACTGTTGCACTACAATTGGTAAGATTCATTAAGCAACAACTTAATGCGGAGTAATGTTGAGAATGGAAATAAGAAGGGTTTGGGTGTTGTCTAATCACTACACAACAAATGGTCATCAGTTCACCATGCAAAACAGGCATAAGAACTGGCTAGTCCATAAGGAAACGGCTTATGGTAAAGACTTCTCAAATCCATTTATGGTTGACAATTTACCAAAAATATATGGTTCTCAACTCACCTTGCTTCACGGTTAAGAGTTGGCTAGTCCAGGATCAAACAGTTCCTTGTAAAGACTAATCAAATCTGTTGATAGCTGATAGTTTGCTAAAAACTAAATGGTTATCAATGCACCATGTTATGACAATAAAGCATTGGCTAGTCCAAAAGCAAACGTTTTTTGGTAAAGACAAGTCAAATCCGTTGATAGTTGGTAGTTTACTCAAAACTATAAGGTAATCAATTCACCTTGTTGTTTACAATGAAGAATTGGCTATCCTAGAGCAAACGGCTACTGGTAAAGGAATATCAAATCCGTTAATGGCTGGTAGTTTGCCAAAAACTACAAAGCCAACTTAGTTGGATGTTGCTGTGTTGCTGAGAAGACATGTTGCTGATAAAGATGGATAGCCGAAGATGACAAAATTATCAAAGATCAAGATCAAGATTTGACAGAGTGTTTGGATACATCCTCTAAGAGTTCAAGATGAATAAACTGAAGAAACATGAAGGTTAACAAGTTAAACAATCATGTTTATGGGAGGATTGTTGGGAATTATGCATTCCTGACTTAGTACTGTTAGTTATATTATTTAGTACCGCTAGTTGTAATTAGTACTGACAGTACAAGATAGTTAGTACTGATCAGATAGTTAGTACTGTTAGTATAAAGTAGTTAGTACCGTTTATGAGATATGCATGAGATATCTTAGGAAAGGATATGCATGATCTTTATACGCGTTTTGTAAAGCCCATTAGGATTTCTTTAGTCTATAAAAGGAACCCTAGGCATAGTTAGTAGATATAGTTCTACACAGATAATAGAGATCAAATAATAATCATAGTTTGTAATCTGTAACCCAGGCAGATTCAAGGTTTAATATAAAAGTTCTTTTGTGATATTTAATATTGTTCTTCTTAGCATTATTGATTAGATTCCGCATAATAAATAGTGTTTACTTAGTGTTTCATTATTGTTTCTTTAGAATTATCTAAAGGAGCAAACTCTTTGCAAGTTGAAGGTTAAGATCTATTCAGTAAAACAATCCATCAGTTTTCTAAAATTTCAAATGGCTGTCAAACGTTCGTTTTTAAGAGTTACGGAATATGCGACCTACCGTTTCAAAGCTAGAGGCGACCTTTATAAGATTCTCAAGCCTAAAATCACTTTTAGCAACATTGATTAGACCAAATTCGTCTTGTAAATTTTCTGCAATATACGGGTAGCTTAAAACCTCTTTAAAACGCTAATTTCACGCATTGCGAACATCGTCAATGCTCTTAAACTATCCTAACACCATTACTAATCATCACAACCCAATCCAACACTTCAAAACGCAATACGCACCACAATTTATGGATTTACAATACAAGTTTATATATATGCATACCTATTAGAAATTTATTAACATAAAAGGGTTAATAAAATACTTATAATCACAATAGAATGGGCGACAATGATTAAGAAGAATAAGCGTAAGAGATCGAAAAGGAAGTCAAGTATTAAGGAGAGCATATAAGGAATTGGAAGGTAGAGGATTAGGAGCAATAGGAGCAATAGGTTCATCTTCGGGAAGGTTCGGATTATTATTAGGAGGTAAATTCGCCATGATAATTTGTAATCATGGAAAGATAAATACGTATAAGGTCACTACATAGATAGAATTTATGCTATATATGAATAAATGCAATGCATTAAAATGAATATGATAAATTAATATCGATTTATTTAAACATGTAATTAATGGGATAATGATCTATTTAAACATGTAATTAATAGAATAATGATTTATTTAAACATGTACATAAACATGAAAACTTTAATATAAAGTTTTGATTATCCAAGAATATCTCGATATGAATCATAGTATTTATTTAATAAATACTAAACAATATTGTATTCATGAATAAGGAATACCAAAATGGTAATCACTTGAGGATAACTTGAGCAGGAACCACAGAGAGTATTTTGCGGGCGAAAAATTTAGAAAAATAAAGTTATAGTTTAGGTACAAAAATGTTTTTGACCTAGTTCTCTATAACTTATGGCTTTTGATACCAATCTTTAACACCCCCAAATTTATACAAGATTCGGGACCAACAATTGGGTGTTAATAATAAGTACAACAGTCATAAATTATAAGGAACGACTCGAAAAGAGACGTTATCAAACATAATCCATTCCAAAAGAAAGTTCAGAGTGCAAGCATTATCCCAACATAAAACTAAACCAAGTACAAGTTTTAAACATCACATAAAGAGTAGTGTTTTTAAGGAATGGAATTCAAGGATTTAACAAAATTAATTTTTAAGCGCAAGCTCCTCCTCGTGTGCTCTAAGTCCTTAAGCCTGATTACCTGAGATAAAACATGCTAAAAAGTCAACGAAAACATTGAGTGAATTCATAGAGTTTATATGAATAAAGATTAGAACACAAATTTAATATTAATCATCGTATAACTTGTTGTGCACACAAGCTATTAAGAAATATTGCATTAAGCTCGCTACACCGATCCCACAGACGAAATATGGATCATTTTAGATCATGCATATATCTTTTCATATGCTTACAAATAATAATAATAATGCCCCCAGGCTAGGTATATTGTCATATACCTAATAAAATCTCGAATACAATATGTTCGAACATTAGGGTTCAAGAAATGGATGCGTCCCTAAACACCAAACCAGGTTGTCAAACCCATAGATCTATTAATTACAATAGCGGCTACCCATCATAGGTAATTAACGATTCACGATGGGGGTCTTTTGACAAGAGGTACTTAATGCAATCAAGGTATATATTTGGGTCTAGCATACGTGGAAAACAACTTGCGTTTAATTTGATAAAGTAGCATGTATCTCCATCGCGGGGTTTAATAAAACATTTAAATTTGTAAAGGCGAGGCTATGAACTCACCGTATATAGATGATCGAATAAGAAACCAAATATGAGAAGTTGACTCCAAAGATTAGTCGAGACCTATAAAGCAAGTCGCGACTTAGAATGATACATGATATCGTTATAATAGAATAGTTATACAATACTAGTTAAAGAATCCGAAATATGAACAATATTGCACCAAGACTAAACCAAAGTATTTTTAGTTTTCAAATAGGTGTATGACCTGCACTTAACCCCAAATAAGTGTCTACTCAGTATCGCTTAGCCATTCTTAATCTTTACTAAATGGTCACACTTTTAATTCACAAGAAAAGGCGTAAAACTTACATTGCGGAATTTTAGTCATATTCACAGGACCATATCTCTTAATCCATAAAAGATATGAAGGTGAAGTTTTCACCCCTAGAAACATACATGAGTCTAGATTTCAAAAAATTAAGCCAATCATTCAACTCATTTACCAATCAACGGGAAATAAACTTTTACTAATCGAAGGACAAAACAGAATATTAACTGAATTTCTTACTTTTGTCGTTTGAATCATAACTCCTAATCTAAAATATCAATGAGGTTGATTCCCATAGGAGGAGTTAGCTTATGATGTCTAGTATCAAACAAAGCTTTATAATCTTGGCTTACTATACATTAACATAGAGCAATATACATTTTCCAACAAGTGGTTTAGAATTGGTCCGCAATCGTAAATTGACCATTACTTTCTCATACGAAATCGATACAAGAGTATCCAACTCGCACATTAAAGATTAAGACTTCCTCTATCCAAATAGGTAATTTTCTTAGTAGCTATATGTTTAGAATCATTTATCCCATCTAGGATTAGTTTTACATGTAACATTGATATGCAGAGCGGAAATAATAGAAACACAATATTACCAAACAAGGTTTTAATCGAACATTGAAGCCTTCATTATATTTGATCAAAATGAGACTACAATCACTATCTAATACACTAACTACTACTACTACTAAACATGTACACACACACGCTTTTGCTAGACTCTTATTGAGAAGTCTGCTATTCTATTCTATTCTAGATGATAAAACTATTCACCCTAA
The DNA here is from genome assembly GCA_026074375.1 of Tanacetum coccineum. Taxonomy (NCBI): domain Eukaryota; kingdom Viridiplantae; phylum Streptophyta; class Magnoliopsida; order Asterales; family Asteraceae; genus Tanacetum; species Tanacetum coccineum. The sequence goes on from BQNB010027689.1 coordinate 33,954, forward strand.
TACCCTTTATATAGAGGGATATTAAGGCTTACAAAGGAATCTAATTAATTGTATTAGGAAGCTAATTAAAACTAATTAAAACCTTCCTTTATCTTTGATATTCTTTGACTTTTCAATGCCTATCTTCATGGAAATCTTCCAGCTTTTAATTCTTCCATATGTAGAATACCAAAGTGTCATATTAATCTCTTGTTGTTTCATTCGTCTTCATTTAAGCATATGTAGTTTTGTAATCATCAAATCAATAAACCCAACAATCTTCCCTTATTTGATATTACAAAAATATCTCCATGAATGAAACAATCTTCAAAGCTTCCCCTATGTCACCACTCATAAATAAGCTGCAAACCATATAGTCTTCTTCCCCTTTTTGTAATCATCTATTAGGGGTCATATGTAGATAAGCAACTTGTGAACACTTCCCTTTAAGTGGTACATGTAAATGGTTAAACATGTTAACAATAAGCTTCCCATGAAAGTATGTTAACCATCTCATGAATCTCGAACTCAGTAGGCTCCAAGTAGTAATTATTGATGAAGAGAAATAAGTATAACGAATTTGTTGAAGAAGTTAAATCTCGCAAACTTGTATCTTATATCTTGTACTATCCACGTGACGTCAAACTTATACCAAGAACAAAATATAAGTAGATTGCAATCTCTTGACAAAATCCTCAACTATATGAGACACTAAGCACAACAACGTAACTCCTTAAAGTGATAGCAAATATACATAGTAAGCATCATAAGGTAGATCGTACACCTTTGCAGATTCATCAAGTCTTCATCACAACAATTTAAGCACAAACAAGTTATCTTTAAAAGAGGATTGAAACTTTCAAGATATGATAAGACACCCACATGTGAAAATCAACTACAACATCAAATAAGCAATAACCAATTTTCTTCATAATAATCCCCAAAAACGAGCCATTATTTCATCATCTATCCAAGATCTAAACGCGTCAAAAACATGTACTATCCGATATCGATCAAAGCTACCAGTATAAACTCTTTTATCGGACAGAACAAACGGTACAAACTTCTTCAGGATGCGGTACAAACCAACCAAGCTATTAGTGACCCTTCTTCTATTACAATACCGTCACTAAACTGCTCTTAGCGACGCATTATCTGTCGCTAAACTGTTACTAAAACTGTCACGAAACTGTGACTCCTTCCTCCCATTCTATTAGTGACACTTTTAACTGTCACTATTCTGTTACTAAGTCGTCACTATTCCACCAGTATTAAAAATGTATGGGCATTATTAACTGGATCAAAGACAGTATTAATAAACAAAGGCAATCAGTATTAACGAACATGCTGAGCAGTATTAATCATGAAGTTGCCAAAATCATCACATAATCACCAGCTACTTGTGGGCTTTCAAATACCAACGAATCAAAACAAACAGCCCATATACACATAAAATCAGATGCCATTGGTTTACATAACCCTTCTCATGACAGTAGCAAAAAGAATAACAAGCAGCCCGAGCACAAAGATATGTATGAGCGGTACAAAGTAAACCACTCCTTAAACCTTTGAACGCAACTGGAAGCAAATTTATTCTCTAATAAGTTGATCATAAAGAATTGCCAATCATGAAAACTAGGGCTTATTGCGTCACCACATTAGGTTTTAATAAGAACGTGTCCCATAACACAATATTTAGGAACAGTTTTACCAAAAATTGTTCCAAACAATTGTTTTCTTCTTTTTGGAACGGTTTAAAGCAAAACACTCCAAGTTGTATTAAACGAATGGCAGCAGTAATAAGATGTAGTCACAGATTAGCCAATAAGATCACGTCCAAAATATAAATATGAGAATAAACATAATCCCTAACAATAAGGGATTTTCAAATCACGTCCGAATATCATTCCCATATTCATGTAACCAACACTATCACAATATTAAAATTATAGATCCAAGACTTCTTCTTTTCGTCATCTTTATAGAATTAAGGTTTATATAAACCCTAATTTATATTTAAAGAATATACCTGCTGCATCTTGTTGTCATAAACAATCACAACAACAACATACCTGCTCATAATTGTTGTTAACCTGCTGCTTCCATTTAGCCAAAACCATACCAAGCTGCTTGATCAGATCACATCATCACTTCTTCATTTTCTGAATTAGGGTTTGCTTGAAAAAACCCTTATATCACTGAATATGATCTTGTAGCCTCCAAAACAGAAAATTTACCAAATTATCATATACCATGAACAGCACCACGTCACATCTTAAACATAAAAAACACGACACAAAAACCTTGTACAATCCTAGATATCAAGAGCAACCCGCTCTGATACCACATGTTGAAAATCGTTTAGCCCATCTAGGATTAGTTTTATAGGTAACATTGATATGCACAGCGGAAATAATAGAAACATAATATTACCAAACAAGGTTTTAACCGAACATTGAAGCTTTCATTATATTTGATCAGAATGAGACTACAATCACTATCTAATACACTAACTACTACTACTACTAAACGTGTACACACACACGCTTTTGCTAGACTCTCGTTGAGAAGTCTGCTATTCTATTCTATTCTAGATGATAAAACTATTCACCCTAATACCCTTTATATAGAGGGATATTAAGGCTTACAAAGGAAGCTAATTAATTGTATTAGGAAGCTAATTAAAACTAATTAAAACCTTCCTTTATCTTTGATATTCTTTGACTTTTCAATGCCTATCTTCATGGAAATCTTTCAGCTTTTAATTCTTCCATATGTAGAATACCAAAGTGTCATATTAATCCCTTGTTGTTTCTTTCGTCTTCATTTAAGCATATGTAGTTTTGTAATCATCAAATCAATAAACCCAACACTATAGACCAAATTTTTAGAGAATAAGCCACGACAACCTGCTGTCCCAAAACAGTCTGCAAAATCTTATTCTAGATCAATCAATAACACTTCCAAAACCTTAATTAATCCATCACAAGGCTACTAATCATCAAGATACATTATCTAACATACATTTTTTTATCATTTACACTAATTAACCAAGATCAACCATAATTTTCATGTGCATGTTCATAAAAACCAATAGTCACAAACATGCACTACTAAAATCAACAAATCCTTAAAAAGGGAGTTCAAGATAATATCATATACTTTTAATGGGGAATTTTTTAAAGATCAACATAAACCCTATGTGGGTTTCTTGATCCTAGCCGTGGCCATCAACACCCAAACATCATAACCTTAATTTTTCTTGCCTCCAAATCCACTTGTAATCACCTAGAATCGAACCATCATCATTCTTGTAGCCTTTATATAAATCAAAGCCCTAAAATCTTCAAGTTCTTCAAAATCAATAATTCCTAAATCAAGTGCATGGTGATTTTTAATGAAGGTTATGGTTTATAGGAATTGATTTGGTGATTTTTTATGAAGGTTATGGTGGTTTTGGATGAGCAAGCGACGAACACAGAGAGAAAAGAAAAGAGTCGTTGGTTTTTTTTTCTAGTTTTTAGGGAGTATGTATGTACTTTTATTAGGTAGGAAGGGTTTAAATAAGGTAGTTATCAAGTGATAATTAAAAAAACTAAAAGATATGGGTGTGGGTGAGTTTGGTCGTTCGACTAACAAAAAGGAGGGGAGCGTGGGCTTTGGCCCATCTTACTTAAACTACTAATACCCATAAATCTCGGGCCCTAAAACCTTTCTTAGCCCGATACTTTTTCCTAAAACGCGATTTTCGTCTAGGTGCAATTTAAAACATGAGGAAAGCGAAAAATACAAAAATAAAAATAATTTGGCACTCAAGGCCCGAATATGGAGTCATTGGTTTCTCGATCGTTAAAAATGAATAAATTTTTAAATCATAGCGCTTTTTACTTAAAATCAACGATTTTTATATAAAAAGACGAAGTAGTGAAAAGTAAAATTTTAGAAATTTAGAAAATTAAATATAAGTTGAAAATTAGTAGTGACCTTAAATACGGGGTTTTACATCTCTTCATCCTCAATTGACTAGATACCCAAATCACCAACCTCATCAATATCACTTTCACCCAATGGTTACTTAAACCCACCACTTCCTTCAAGAGTTTCTCCACCACTTCCAACTCGAGAAAATGCATCAATGGACATCACTCTCACCCTTTTACCAATTATCCCACTTGATGTCTAATTTAATACTCCATCATCACCTATTGTTGGTCATCCCATTCCTTGGAACCTTCTTGAGACACATGGAGATTCATGATTGTGTTGCATTCACAATTGTACTCTCATATTTGGATTGAGAGATAAACTCTAATATATGTTTTTATATATTGAACACATGCTCTCACAACCACCAACAACCATCATCCCAGCACCTCCACCATCTTTACCAAACTAAACACACTTTATGTCTTGGCTTCTTAAATAATTGTACACCCATCATTTTGCAAGCAAGTCCTATAGAGATTCACTAGTTATAGGACTCTTTGTAGTTTAAAATTTTCATGTATGTTAGCATGATATTTGTTTTCTTTATGTATGCATGAGTGTGGTTCACACACTATTTTAATTTTAATGGATGATTATTGTTGGTTGCATTACTATTATCGCATATTTTTCCTTCTTGTTACATGTTATAAATACTTGTATTATTCTAACTCGTTTTTTTTAGCCAAGAAACCATAGCTCGATTCCTTGGTGCCCTCGAACGAGGGGGAGCACACATCAAGGGGAAACATTTATTCTGTCGATTTCACTAGCAATTCTCGATGATGTCTTTTTTATTCTACAAAAAGGGGAGAAATGACATGAAACTCAGTAAATACTTGTTTAAAAATAATTTTACATTTAATGAGTTTAAATTTGTAATCATCAAAAAAGGGAAGATTGTTGATAAAATATAATGCCTAAAAACATTACTAATATTCTTCACATCTTTACGTTTTGATAATCACAAAATATAAAAACATTCAATGTAAAATTAAACGTAAACAAGTAATTAGTAGTAAATTTTCATTTCGAAATTTATATCACTTCAAGGTATGAATAAATAAATGCTTAAGGCATTTTATGATCAAATGAAATTTTTATTCAACCTCATACTTTTATAAAATGTTGTAAACATTTTTATAAACATTACAAAACATTTTCTACAATTAAAAGAAATATTTTATTCAAAATAAACATTTTGAAATTTAAATTTTCTGACCTAAACGGCTGAAAAGTTCTAGAAAATTCCCCTTAGTCTAGGGCGGCCCCCTTAATTTTAAGGGGACCGCCCATAGACTGACGCTCCTCCAGTTTATCCTATAAATACTAGACTTTCCCCCACTATTTTCTCACATTTTGCACTCATTCTTTCTGTTCTAAAATAGCTCACACATCTCACTAAAATCCTTTGATCATTTAATCATAAAGCTTTGTTTCCAAGTGATCCAAGCTCAATTCCTCAAGTGCAAGAGAAGAATACTTTCATCATCAAGTAAGAAGTATATACACCTTCAAGTGTATATTAGCAATCTAGTTGCAATCCCTTCTCATATTTGTAAATCAATTTGTAAATCTTGTATTTGTGGTGAGTTTATCTTGGTGATCTTTGTAAATAAATTAGATCGTGGTGATACTTACAAGTAGTGTTAATAGTTTTTGATATAACTAGTGTGGTGAAGTGAAGTCGCGAAGTTGTGACAGAAGTCTTGAAGTTTGTGAGAGTCATGAAGTTTGTTGAAAGTCGTGAACAAGTAGTGAAGTCGTGTTGTGATAGATTAGTTCTAGCTAAGATTAGAACTTGACATTTAGCTTTGTGTCGTAAATCGGTGTAAGCAACGTTGTGTACGGTTTTCTCTGCCATAAGGGAGTTTGTTGACATAGTGAAGAAAACTCTTGAGTTTGGTGCTCGGGAAGTGGAGTAGGGCGAAGAGGGGCTTCATTGCCGAACCACTATAAATCCTTGCGTTGTGGTTTGATTGTTCTTACTCTTATCTCTTGTCTTACATTACTTTTTCATATCATTCTATTGATTGTTTAGATAAGTATATTGCTCATATTGTGCAAGTGTTGAATTCACATAAAGTCAAATCTAAAATTTTACAAACACCTTAAAACCTTAAATTAAAAAGAGGTAAACTATTCAACCCCCCTTCTAGTTTTCCACAGAGTCCAAGGATCATCCATTAGAACAAGTTATAGGTAATCTTAAATAAAAGACATTAAGATCACAAGCCTAAAATCATAGCAATTTCTTTTGTTTTATTTCCACCATAGAACCTAAAAATGTCAATGAAGCATTAGGAGATGAAAGTTAGATCATAGCTATGCAAGAAGAATTAAACCAATTTATAGCTAATGATGTTTGAGACATAGTTCTTGTACCCACGAGTCAAACCGTCATAGGAACAAAATGGGTCTTTAGAAATAAATTAGACGAAAATGGTATAGTATTTAGGAATAAGGCTAGATTAGTAGCACAAGGATATAATCAACAAGAAGGGATAGATTATGATGAAACATATGTTCCGGTAGATAGGTTAGAGTCCATTAGAATACTTCTTACTATTTCTTGTGTAAATGATTTCAAATTATACCAAATGGATGTAAAAAGTGCTTTTCTTAATAGTTTTATAAACGAAGAGGTTTAGGTTGCTCAACCGCCGAGTTTTATTGATTTTCAAAAACCTAATTATGTATATAAGCTCAAAAAGGATTTGTATGGTTTTAAGCAAGTTCCTAAGGCTTGGTATGATAGACTAAAATCATTCTTACTAAAACACGAGTATTCCATGGGAATGGTTGATAATACTATTTTCACAAAGAAATTTAAATCACATCTTATCATTGTTTAAATATACGTTGACGCCATTATTTTTTGATCCACGTGTCAATACTTATGTGATGATTTTGCAAAAATCATGCATGACGAATTTGAAATAGTATGATGGGGGAGTTGAACTTCTTCTTGGGTCTTCATATTAAACAAATGGAAGACGGGATATTTTTCAATCAATCCAAGTACATCAAGGAGATGTTAAAGAAGTTTGGGTTAGAAGATTCCAAACCTACCAAGAAGCCGATGTCGACGGAGATCAAGCTTACTAAGGACGATGAAGCCGATTCCGTGGATAACTCTAAATATCGAGGTATGATTGGTAGTTTACTTTATCTAACCGCAAGTAGACCTGATATTATGTTTAGTGTTTGCTTATGTGCTCGTTTCTAAGAAAATCATAAGACTACCCACTTATAAGCCGTTAAGCGTATAATTAGGTATATTAGGGGAACTATGCACTTAGGATTATGGTATCCAAAAAGAACCAGAATAGAAATTATAGTTTATGTCGACTCCGACCACGCAGGCAATTACGTTGATCGTAAAAGCACTAGTGGCATTTGTACATTCATGTGATGTTGTTTAACATCTAGGTATGCTAATAAACAAACGGCCCTTGCTATCTCCACGACCAAAGCCAAATACGTATCCGCCGGAAAGGCGTGTCAACAAGCACTATGGATAAAAAAAGCTCTCATCGACTACGACATATGCCTCGACGACGTTCCGATTATGTGCGACAATAAAGGTGCAATCGACTTAAGTAGAAACCCCGTACAACACTCTAGAACTAAACATATAGAAATACGTCATCACTTTCTTTGCGGCAACGTCCAAAAGGGCAACATTTCTATCGAGAAAGTTGCACCCAAAGATAACATAGCCAACATATTAACTAAACCCTTAAAATGTGAAGTATTTATTTATTTAAGATTAAGATTAGGAATGATAGAACTTCTAATGGATAGTGATCCTCTATCCTCCCGATAATAATCGTAAGCGGAGATCTAATGAAGTAATTAATCATTATTCAAAAGATATTAATTTTCATTACATGTTCCAATTACAAACTTCTGATCTTGAACATAATCGAGATTAGAGTTTTACTAGATGAAGAAAATATCAATAAAATTACCATAGATATTTTCAAAATCTATATGTATGATCAATACATGAAACAACAAAATCGATTGAAGAAAACAAAAAGAACAATCATCAAACTACAATTCACACTTATGTTGACGATGTTTTGTTGAGTATAAATGTTCATAATGATTGTGTTATTAGCAATGGTCAAATATATGCTAAAAGTTAACACACTCCTAGTAGGATCGACTATGTGGAAATTCCACTGAGAAATTCATAACAAGTTGCACAATTCACTCATAACTTGGACGCCGACTCTGAAAATTGAATCATATATTCCTAATAATATATATATCACACTTCAATCGCCAAAAACATAACACCATATCCTAATTTGGTTAAAAACCAACTATGTTTGTCTTCAAGAGGGTCATGGATCCACGGATCCACCTGATAGGAGACCCGTCCCTACTTAGGGAGATCCGTATGACAGAAAATGTGGGTACTTACCATGTTTAAGCCAATTGGGATCACAAAAATTCATTTATTCAACACACACTGATGAACCATACACCAAAAACCCTCAAACAAAATCTATAAAAATTGGCAATTGGAGCAATTAAATTCAAGATCATCAACAAATCATCAACTATAATCAACAATTGTAAGTGATATCATTTTATTTTTTTTAATTTTGAGTCTATGGTTTTGATTTTGCACCAAACCAAACAATTTGGGGATTTTATTTTTTCTTACCATTTTTGCAAAATTAAGACTAAGATATAGTAATGTATAACTATTATAATTTCGGTAGACACTAAGATTACATAATTGAAGTGGTTTGTAAAAATCAATTTTTGACAAAAACCCCAAATTGTGATTTTTGAAAAACACCTCATGTCTAGGAATTTGTTTTTCAAAACAAGTGTTGTTTAACTAAATTGTTAATACAACGCAAAAACATTTTTCTTCATGCATTAAGACTCGTGAATGTTCATAACGAAATGTATAATTCATATACATCTTTCGTTTCATTCGATTAGAGCCATATCAAATATAGGTTGTGTGTTAAGGTTTGCTTAGTACTAGCATTATTACTATTTTTCTTTTGTTCGAGTCAAGCAAACTGCACTTCCACATCTCATCCATATAATCACACACATAAAAAAATCTATAATTTTTTTAAATATTGAGTCTTTTTAATTTGATCTATAGGTGAAATCATGCCACAACTAAACCAAAAGGATTACCAACGCACTAAAGCTTACCTACCAAGAATTCATCGCTCAAAAGTAATGAATGAAGAAGTTAGAGAATCCTACCGCCATCTTGAAAGCCGTCTCTTCCATGAAGGAAGATTCATCACTTTATCTTTCATCAAAGCAAAAAAATGGTTCCAAGTTTTTAAGCCGTTGCTTTCGAGCCTTTCCTCACTCTTGATGAACCCATTTGCCCCAGACTCGTAGCCGAATTCTACCATAATTTTGAAGTCAAAAGAGATGAGGAGGAACGTCCTTACATTGAGTTCAAGCTTGGTCAATTCACCTTTGAATTAGATACATCTCAACTCTCTCGAATCTTTCAAACTCCGAAGGCTCTAGAAACCTTTTACACAAGTAAATGGTCACTAGACTCTCTTGATGACCATCCTAACAGTCGTTTCTTTGTTCCTAAGCATGATCTTGTCAAGAAAGAACATCACCATTCCTAGAACCACTCAAACCCAACTAAAAAGAGACCCCAACAAACTCCACATAAATGATATTAGTCTCGAGCTAAGAGGATGGGAACTATTCTTTAGGGAAATTTTCTTTTGCACCCTTGGTAATAGAGATTATGTAAATGCATGCACCACATACATGCTTTACTACTTAACCATCAAAATAAAGTTCAACTTCACTTCGATGATTCTTTATCGAATGGCGGAACTCAAAAATAAAAGCAATGGTCCCATGCCATTTGCTATGCTTTTGACTCGTCTTTACAATCACATCCTTCGAACAAATCCTCAAGCTATTGTCCTACCTAATAGGTTCACGTTCTATGATCATGTCATGAATCATTTGGAAATTTCAAGGAATCCTATTAAGGAAAAAGGAAAGAGAGTAGCTTCTCCTTTGGTCTCCTCCTCTTCATCTTCATCGTCCGATGGAAATGAAGCACCATCATTCTTAGAATTTTATGAGGAACTTTCCGACAATGAGGACCAAACAGATGCCCAAAAAGAAAAGAGAGGAATTTTTAAATGCTTGAACCGTTACTTCTGGATCATTACCAAGTATTTAAAGAATCAAAAGTGATTGATGCATATGTGTTGGATTTATGTAGTTGTTTGCTATTCGTATTACAGATATTATGATTAGAATAATGTTTTCCATGAATATTTGTTTGTGCGTATTGAACTACTTATGACTATGTTATGAACTTTGATGCTTGCATGCTAGTTTGTTAGAGTTTTGGATGCAAAAATGCAGTTCTGGTCATATTTTTTGATCTCACGGATCCACCATATGGTAGATCCGTTTGTGGTTTTGGTAGATCTGTGCATCACCAGTCTAGGCGCCAAAATTCAAATTTTCTTGATTTTTAACCTTTTCCACTTTATCTAATAATGATGCTATATGATACTATATGGGATTTTAAACCTTAGGATAAAACATGTTTTCCATATAATCCAAGAACCATTATACAAAACACTTCACCACTTTCACCATATACTCATCACCCTCAAATACCATTTTCTTTACATTTCTCACAATTCTCACATACAAACCTTACTAGCTCATCACCATGACTAGTTCATCTAAAACAAATTCACCACATTTCAAGAGGAAAACCTCACATTGGGTAGTCAAGACACCAACCTATGTCAATCTTGATCCCTCAAGTGAGGAACACCAAAATGAGAAAACTTTATCACCACCTCCTAGAAAGAAATCACTTTCACCACCACAAGCTCAATCAAAATCCATCTCTAGCAAGAGTACACACTATACCTCATCATCATCTCCAATTGAGTCTTCGACACTGACTCACGTTGCACCTCGACCCAAACTCCATTTTGTCATCCTACTAAAACTTGAACCTGAAGAACTTCAACTACTAACTTCATTACCAAATAACCCTTATGTGTCAACCATGGACAATTGGCCACCGGGCCCTTCCAAACCATCTCTACCACCACGTGTCACACAACCACCACCCGAGTTTCCACATCTACCACCAGGATTTGAGAAATTAACAACATCTCAACCATTATTTGTTAACCTCAACAACAATGCACCTCACCTCCACAACAATGCATCTCCACTTGAAAACATTCAACATCCACCACCAAATCTTAAAAATCAAGATTTTCCCAATACTCCAAACATCTTAGATTTTGTTCATCCAAATGACATGCCTCACTTCCACAACATGTTTTGTCAATGTTGTAGCACCATAAGACATGAGATCCAAATGCTCTGAAACCGTGTCAACTACATGTTCTCATACATTCGACACCACCTCATCTCTTCATCAAACCCACCATACTTCCCACATTATCCGTATGGAAATTTCACCTCACCCTTTGGATTATATGGGAAAATAATATTTATCCTAAGATTTTGGATCTTTAGTTGTTTTCTTTTCTAGTTTAATTTTATTATCTTTTAGGCTTTAAAGCCATATTTTATGTTAATTTCCCTTATAATGGATTTAACATTATTGGAATTGTTGTGGTGATTTTTGATTGCTTATTATGATATATGTGCTTGTGTTGTTGCCATATATATTTGTTTGTCTACTAACTTTTTTTGTAGCACGCATCCATAGCTCGATTCCTTGGTGCCCCAAGCGATGGGGAGCATAGACCAAGGGGGAGCACTTGCAATATCGTCTTTATTTTTTTTTACTTTGCATTCGTCACCAAGTCACTTAGCATTCGTCAAAACAAGACTTAGGAACGCCTGTTCAAACACTTTTTGCTTCGACAAAAAGGGAGAGAAGAGATGTAAACTCATCCAATAAATACTTATTTAGTAACTTTTAAGTACACATGAGTTTATATTTTTTCATCATCAAAAAGGGGGGATTGTTAATACAATATTCGCGTAAAAATAATATTTATATTTAATGATCTTCATGTTTTGATAATAACAAATATAATTTCGTACTACGTAAAAGTTTACGTAAACAAGTTATTTAGTCAAAAGTTTACTTGACGATGACAAATCACTTAAGGTATGTGTTAATACAAATAATGCTTAAAAATATTATTTATATTTTTCTACTTCTCTACGTTTTCAAGATGACAAAATGTTAAAACATTCACAATAAAAATAAACGTATACATGTTATTAATCATAAACTTCCATTTCAACATATATCACTTAAGGTATGGATAAACAAATTATTAAACTTAATTAGTGATCAAGAAAATATTTTTTTTCTTCTTAATCCATCACTTTTCTACAAAACTATATTTTTACAAAATTACATAAAATAGTTTTGTTAAATAAAAACAATGTTTTATATAAAAACATAAAATTTGAAATATAAATGTTCCTTCTAAAACAAAATAAAACTCATCAGGATAAACCTTCCTCACAAAAGGACAAAAATCGAAGCATCAGCCTATGGCGCCCCCCTAACTGCCTAGGCGGCCCCTAGATATATTTGGGACCGCCGGGACCGCCACCAGCTGACCGTTGGGAATTCCTGGCTATAAATACTACACTATTCTCAGTAAAAAAATAGACCTCTTTGCACGATTTTTTTTAGTCTTTTTTCTCTTTCTAAACCTTCTTTCTCTCACTAAATATCTTCATCACTAACATAGTTTAATCTTGTTTCAAGTGATCAAATCTCATCTTCTATCTTCTATCTTCTTCTTTCTTCTATCAAGTGCAAGATAAGAACACTCACATTCGTCAAGAAATGAAGTGTTATAGATTAGTGATTTCTCTTATCTTCTTTCTTCTATCTAGTGTAATTGTGTAAATCAGATTGTGTGTAAATCTGGTAGTGTAGATCTTGTGATTGTGTATTACTTGTGAAGTGGTAGATTGGTTCTAGCTAAGATTAGGACTCGACATTTAGCTTAGTGTCAGAAAATAACGTAAGCAATGTGTAAACGGTTTTCTTTCGCCTGAAGGGAGCTTGTTGACATAGTAAAATCTCGAGTGGGAAGGGCAAAGAAGAGCTTCGTAGCCGAACCACTATAAAACTTTGTGTCTTGGTTTGATCGTTCTTTCCTTTATCTCTTTATATTGCTTGTGTATATATTACAATTAGATAGTTATTGTGATTGGTTCATACTGTTGAATTGGTTGAACATATACTCGAATCTAATAATTTTAGAAGTAAACTTTTAAACTATTCAACCCCCTCCCTCCCTTCTAGTTTCCACAATTGGATCCGAAGCCGAGGTCACTCGAGATTTTTAAAATATACTGTACTTTAAAGCTTGGATCGATCTATGGATTCCGACAAATATCTAGAAGGGAAATCCATGCAAAGACCATCACTCTTTGAAAGTGATAGTTTTATTTATTGGAAAAATAGATTTGAAACATATGTTAAATCAATAGATCTTGATCTTTGGCATGTTATTACTAACGGTGATTTTCAACCTATTCAACAAAATCTGAAACCAAATTAGATGAGGTTATCCTTTTTGAAAAACAAAGTAATGATCTTAAAAAAAGGCTTGCGAAAAATAACATAGCCAAAATGGTTATTTACAATGCTTTGCCAAGAAGGAATATGAAAGAATTTTCATGGGTAATACGGCAAAAGAAATTTAGAAAACCTTGTTAATAACCCATCAAGGTAATAACCAAGTCAAAGATAACAAGATCGACCTTTTGGTACAACAATATGAACAATTCGTCATTTCTGAAGACGAATCTAATCTATCAGATAGTGCTTTTTTGCTAGATTTTAATATTATTATTACTAGTCTAAAACTCTTGATGATGTTTAATCTAGCAAGAATTCTGTTAGGAAAGTTTCTTAGGGCTCTAACATCCTAAATGGGAGCAAAGGTCACGGCGGCGATTGAAGAGTCAAATGACATAACATTACTGTCTCTGATGAACTCATCAGGAATCACAAAGTTCACCGAGATGATCATCAAGAAAGAACTCTGAAATAGTCAAAGCTAAGGGATAAAAAATCTCCTTGCTTTAAAGGCTAGAAAGAATCTAGTGATGAGGAGGTGTTCGACTTTCCGCAGTGAAGACGAGAGAATACACCATGCGGTTAGAGACTTCAAGAAAGTTCCTTCAAGAAAGAGGTAATTCCGTGAGACAACCTGGAACGACAAAAAGACGGTTCCAAAAGAAGCCGACTGACAAGAACGGAAAGTGATAATAAAATTTTAGATCCGGTGATCCAAATCATCTTATTGGAGAATGGCCAAAACCACTAAAAGACAAGAACCAAAGAGCATTCGTCGAAGGTTCTTGGAGTGATAACGGTGAAGAAGATGATGAGAAGGCCAAAGACGAGACGTGTCTCATAGTTCAAGCATCAAATAAGGTATGTTTCGATTCCTCTTACTTTAGTGATGAAAATTCATCAATACATGATCTTACTCTAGATAATGAGTATGATAAACTTTGCAAGATGGGTTTGAAAATACACTAAGAACAAACGGCTAAAAGCTATTAGAAACAGTTTAGAAAACGAACTTAGTGAACTAAAATTTAAATTGTCTACATTAGAGAAAAACAAGGGAGTTGATCTCGAATGTACAAATTATCAATCATTTAAAACTGAAAATGAAAAACTCAAAGAATAAGCTCTTAAACTAACTAAATTTGAAAAGAGCACACATTGCTTAAATGAAATGTTAAGCAATCAAAAACCCTCCGATGATAAATTAGGTTTAGGGTTTAATTCATGTGAAGCATCAACTAGTAAGTCTAAGAAAATAAAATTTGTGAAATCTCAGAAAAAAATGTCCTCTCGTGACGGTCCCCCAAATATCTTGAACGGCCCCCATAAAGTCCAAACAGCCCCCAAAGCAATCAAGGGGCCGCATTTGTGGATTTGGCATGCATTTTTTGGGGTAGCGGGTGCAAATAACAATCTTACAGTTTTGAATCATTCTCTGTTATTCGACGACATGCTTGATGACATCGCCCCGATTATCCCATATGAAGTGAATGGGGTTACTTTTGAAAAAGGTTATTACCTAGCTGACGGTATATACCCACAGTGAGAAACTTTTGTCAAATCATTTACGGTTGCACGAGACGATAAAAATTCTGTATTTAAATGTTAACAAGAAAGTGCTCGAAAATACGTTAAAAGTGCTTTTGGTGTCCTCCAAGGTCGTTGGAATATAATAGCTCAACCGGCGCGTGCTTGGACTGTGAACAAGCTACGAAGAACCATGTACACGTGCATCATATTGCATAACATGATTTTGAAAAATCAAAAGTTTGCGTTATCCGAAGTTGGCGAAACTTATATTTGCCCGAGACCAAATTTGGCACGGTCATGGATCGAGCGATGCAAAGTGCAACCGAAAAAAGCAAAAGAACTCCGTGATAAGAAAACGCATGCAATGCTTCAACGAAATTTGATTGAGCATGTTTGGCAACAACGTCTAGAAAATAATTAGTTTAATCATAATCTGATGTATTTTTTAATTTTCGTATTGTTTTTAAATTCCGTATTGTATTTTAATTTCCGTATTGTAATTTGTATTTTTATTTAAATAAAATAAAATTAGTTTGTGTGAAAAGTGAGAAAATAATAAATTGGTTAGTGGTGGGGCCCAAATGACATGGATGAGGGTATGTTATGAAGGAGGGTGTATTTTGAGTTGTTGTGTTGAAATGATGTGGCAGTGAGGTAGAACCAATGAGACCTAAATGGCGTCGCAAACCCATGTCATTACACCCTTTGCTCTTAGGTCGAAGGGTATGATGAAGGGGTTTTTTCGTTATGTCAGCTTCACATTGATTTTTTTCTCTCCAAAATATATTCCTTTAACTTTCTCTTGAATATTATAATACTCTCTTTCTCTTCTTTTAATTTTTTCTATTTTTTATAATTTCAAAAACATGAAAGGGTAAGTTTACAGAGGCACGTACAGTAGCATAACAGTTAAAATGAGCATAAGAAATGTTGTTTGTTTTAAAAAAAGATGTTTGGTAACGTAGTTGTAAGATGTAATTAGAAATTAAAAAATTACGAAAAAGGGCATATAACGTAATTAAAGAAATTATAAATGTTATATTTTAGGGTATAAATGTAATTTTATAACAAACTGCTAGGAGCAGTTCTAAAATGCTTCTTCAAAAAGCATTTGAGATTGGAGCGGTTAAACAATATTCAAATGCTTTTTGAGGTGTGTGCCACACCAAACTTTCATCTAAAATGTTTACTGCTTGTCGCTTGTTGCTCCTAAATGCTCCAAGACGCTTGTTACCAAACACAACCTAAAACACAAATACCCACATAAAATAATGATGCTGTAGTCGTAGGACTTCAACAAGAATTTTACAACTCCCTAGGCAGAGTACCTAATCGTTGCAGTGTAGTATAGGCAAGACTCGGGGGGTTGTTATCGTTCTCTAGGGGAATAGGTTGGGAAGGCTCGAATAGAGCTTAACCGAGATCTACGAGATTGAAAGAAGATTATTTTTGTATTTTTATATTTTATAAAAGCAGTAAATCAATGGTTTGAGAGGTTGGTTTTGTTTAACAAATTATAATCTAAACTGCTGGTGATAACTTTATGATAAAATAATGTATTTGCTTAATCATGCATTACTCGTTAGATTGCTTCTCCTATCCTGTTGCCATTGCACACTCGTGATTATCTAGAAAGTAATTCCTAAGTCAATAGACGAATTACACGAACCCGCCGTCTATTTAATATTCTGTTAAGGCAACGCACAAGTATGGTAGTATGAAGACTATTACAAGGCCCCTAAGAGTATATTAAATGCATGTAAAATATCTTAAGAGGGATCAACCATATAGGGGTAAGGTAGTATGAAGATTGTTACACACCGATGTATCCTTTCTTACAACACTCGCGTTCCCTAGACGTAATATTGCCAATTTAATATCTTATAGCTAGTTTTTTAAAGCCTAACGTACACATTCATCACAAGAAGCAACAGTAAAAGGATCTACAATCCAACTTTCATACAATCATAAGCAAATACAAAGGAGGGTTTAGCCTAACATGTTATAAAGAGAGCAAGAACATAAATCAATCAAACAACACATAGACATATTGAATGATTAAAGATAGATAATCTTACTTGATTAAAACATGGATTAAGGTCAGTTACAATAGGGTTTTGAGGCCCTAAAGTCGTTCTAAAAGCTGACAAAATACCTAGGGTTCGGCTCTTATAAGTTATACAAAGTTACACACTTAAAACCCTAAATTCGGCTTGATATATATAGAGAAATAGTCGCGACGACATCCAGTTATAGTCGCGACGCCGTCACGAGATAGAATCTTCCAGGTCTGATTTAAGTCGGTTACGTCCTAACGCAGTCGTCAATTTCCTGACGCCGTCACTAGATAGATCGCGACGGCATCGCTTTATGCTTGTGAAACCGTCTCCACGCACTATTTGTACAATTCTTTAAGAGATTTGGTGTAGGTCTGTAATCTTGTCCGTTTCTTCTCCAAATGAGCCCAAGTCACATGTATTTCCTCCAAATACCATCCAAGTGCTAAAAACATGAAAACAAACAATTAAGCACATAAAATGACCCTAAAATAGTGTATAAAATGACACTTCGGCAAACAACCAATAATATCACTCTCTTTCGTTCAAACACTTTTTTCTCTCTTGCTTTTCACTTTTCTCTCTCATGTTTTTTACTTTAAGAATGTGAATAACAGGCCGCTCGGGACTATTCTCTTTTGCTTCCATGTTGTTTTCCCGTAAATGTGGGCGAGGGTTTCCATGAATGAAAAGTATTTCTCGTGCTTTTCTTTAGAAATACACCTTTCACACTTAGTACTAAATACTAATAAGCGTTGACGGAATCAAGGTAAAGTAGATTTCAAAAGGTCTTGAGACACTTATAAATTTTGTGGCGTAGAGTTAAATTTGTATAAAACACTTTGACTTCTTTAAACTGCATTCGGTTTTTAAAATTTATGTTTATATAATTGTTTAATATTCTGGATGTATTTGATCAATGTGTGTGTGTTTTAGATATGTCCTTGCTAGTTTAAAGAGAGATACAATTTGATTAATTTTGTAAATGTGAAGGTGAAATAGGTTTGAGAAATTTAAGATCAAGTGTAGGTCTTAGTCACTAAATATCTCTCAATTCTTGTCACAACAGTACTACATCACTCACCCCTCAATGTGCGACCGACATCAGTACATTACCTCTACGATGAGACTCTCACGCGTGAACGACAAAACCTATCGTACGCCAACCATCGTTAGTTTAATAAGAGGTTTTAAATTTGAATATTGTAGGTTGCAACCTTCTATAAATGTAGGATAACAAGGATTTCTACCCGCGAAGCGCTTGTAGCTGGTAATTATACGATATTATGCCATGTGTTGTACCATAAACTAACATCCGTTACGTTGCCTTATCTATAAAGCAGTATCGACCATATTAAACAATCACGACACCACATGCACAATGGTTACGCTGAAAGAAGTAATTAGCTACATCTCAAGGAATTCGATGAACATGAACAATGAATCTATAATTTGCACGAAATGTAAAAAGAGATGATGAATCCGTTGAGTTAGAAACATTACATCTGGCAAGGTCCATCAAATTTTCATCAACACATTTATAGCACATAACTACAACATATAAACCTAAGTAACGAAAGAAAAATGAAGTTCGAACGCGAACTATTACAAAAACCAATGGTATTGTCAAATAACTAATAACCATAAAGTGAAGACCCCTACAATTTATAGTCTACCAATCGATATAATGTTTTCTTGGTTGGTAAGATACATATTAAGTTATGCATGACCGATTTTCATTCCTATTCGTCTCCAGTTCTTGTTGATATCGTGTTGGCATCAGTCAATAAACAAAGGGTAAGTAAATACACATAAGACACCTATAACAAAGCCAAAACAAACACCAAACCATGAAGTGAAACCCCCCTACATTTATGGTCTACCAATCGATGTAATGTTTTCTTCATTGGTAAGATACATATAAAGTTATACATGATCGGTTTCCAACCCATCTCGTCTTTAGTTTGTTGGTGCAAAATGATGACTAAGATATCCTTTGTATTTTAGTGATGAAAATATATATTAGGAGACACTTAAAATCATTATCAAAAGCTTGAAAGATAGGAACACGCCTTATATGTGCATTAGAAGATAATCAAGTGAAGAAACAAAGTCAAATGAAGAAAACAAGTTTATATGATGACCGCAAATGATGCTTTAGTATTTTGGCCATAACTCCTTCATCTGGACTCTGATTTAGTTGATTCAAAAGGCCACGGAAAGGGAAAAATAAGATCTACAACTTGAACAAGGAATCAACACATGATCTTGGTGTACTGATGCGTAAGAGAACGTGTCATTGGCTGTTAAGGATTGGCACGCTTTTAATTTGTCGGCTTTCCTCTTACCCGACACATGTGGATCTTTCAATATAGGTATGAATATGATACTTGGTTTATTAAAAACACTCGAAACGAGGTTTAGACTTAGGGAGGAGCAAAAACAGATTCTCTTATTTTCAACAAAATGCCAATTCATTATCTTTATCAAACGTCTCTAGCCAAGGCCGAAACTACTTTTCTAAACCTAGTAGAATCATACTTTCAACATAGCATCAAACGAAAGTAGTCTCTTGACCTTAATCCAGATTTACGTCATCTCTGATCACGTAACGGGTTTTACTACCTTATTGGTCAAACTAATTCAAAGGTCACTTTGTGTAAATTCATTCTTTCCCTTCACCGGATGTGCTTTACTTAATATGCAAAGCACTTAGCTTATTTGCATCAAGATGATTAGTGATCATGTCCATTGTTGATAATCATGGATTATGTCTATATGACTAATTAAGTTTATGGTATTTGAAGTTTGATTATACTTTAAGTTATTTCACCTTCCAACTTATAAATGTTTTACAAACTCCCATATTCCTCTACACCACTTGTCACCTCACTTCCCACTTATACATTCTCTAATCATTTGTCTAAACTCCTCCACCCAACAAATGATTATACAAACCTTCCTAAACCATCCAAACATTTTCTACCAATCCCCAAGTAAATCCTTAATCATTATTGCCTAACTTTTTTCTCTCTTAATGGCAATATGATTATTCCATAATTAATCCTTTGATTATTTTTTTATTCATCACCAATATCATCTCCAAGCTTAAACATTTCCTACATAAACCTTCTCCAAGCTTATCC
>BQNB010027690.1:0-57398 GCA_026074375.1 Tanacetum coccineum
AGAACATAATCTTGAGAAATATTGGTGTAGGTCCGTAGTCTTGGCCCAAGTCACGTGTATTTCCTCCAAATTCCTTCAAAATGCAAAATACCTGAAAATGAACGATTAAGTACCTATTTTAGGCATAAACACATGATTTAAGGGGTTAAAAGACCCTAAAAAAGTGTATAAAATGACACCTCATCACGTATCTTCATAGCAAATGCAGCCAACAAGAATATGACGATTTTCTAAATGGACGTCAAAACGGCGTTCTTAAATGGCGAGCTCAAAGAAGAGGTCTATGTTTCTCAACCAGAAGGATTTGTTGATCAGGAATACCCATCGCATGTGTACAAGCTCAAAAAGGCCCTGTATGGTCTCAAACAAGCACCACGTGCATGGTACGACATGCTATCAAATTTCCTCATTTCACAACATTTCTCTAAAGGTGCAGTTGATCCAATACTCTTCACACAGAAAGCAGGAAACGACTTATTGCTGGTAGAAATTTATGTTGACAATATAATATTTGCATCCACTAATACTGGTTTGTGTAATGAGTTTGCTAATCAGATGACCACTAAGTTTAAGATGTCGATGATGGGGCAGATGTCATTCTTTTTAGGATTACAAATTTCTCAAAGTCCCAGAGGCATCTTTCTAAACCAATCAAAATATGCTTCTGAAATTATTAAAAAATACGGTTTGCTATCTAGTGATTCTGTAGACACACCTATGGTTGAAAAGAATAAATTGGATGAAGATCTACAGGGGACACCAGTTGATGCTACAATTTACCATGGCATGATTGGATCCCTTATGTATCTGACCTCCAGTAGACCCGACCTTATATATGCAGTCTGCTTATGTGCCCGGTATCAGTTAAAGCCTACTGAAAAGCACTTAAATGCGGTTAAACGGATCTTTCGATACCTAAAGGGAACCATTAACATGGGATTCTGGTACTCGAAGGATGCCGATATGTCTCTAACAGCATATTCAGACGCAGATCACGCGGGGTGTCAGGATACTAGACGCAGTACATCAGGAAGCGCTCAATTCTTAGGTGATAAACTTGTTAGCTGGTCTTCCAAGAAGCAAAAGAGCACTGCGATTTCGAGTACAAAGGCTGAATATATTTCCTTATCTGGGTGTTGTGCTCAAATCCTATGAATGCGATCACAGCTAACAGACTATGGGTTTACATTCAATAAGATTCCTCTGTAATGCGACAACAAAAGTGTGATTGCTCTTTGTTGCAACAACATTTAACACTCTAGAGCAAAGCACATTGATGTACGCTACCATTTTATAAAGGAGCAAGTGGAGAATGGAATAGTGGAACTTTACTTTGTTCGGACGGAATATCAACTGGCTGACATCTTCACCAAACCGTTGCCACGAGAAAGATTCAACTTCTTGATCGACAAGCTTGGTATGAGAAGTATGTCTCCAGAAACACTAAAACGTTTGATAGAGGAGGAAGACGAGTAATGGTGGTAACTCGTGAAATATCCTGTGTATTATATGTATATAAGAAAATCAGAAAAACCAAAAAGATTTTTCATTTTATATAAAATTTTCAAAAAAGAAAATATAAAAATATAAAATCATAAAAAGAAAATACAAAATTAAAAAAATCAGAAAAATACAAAAATAGGTTTTCATGACATGTTTTCTAGAATCGATAATATTTACGGCTTCAGAAATGCCATTTAATAATGGCACAAAGCTGTAAATAACGTTCGAATAGAAAATATGTCATATGGCTTGCTATTATTTCAGATAGCAATCCGGTCATCATTTTAAAGGCAAGTATTTCAAAAAAAGAACTTTGCCTCACAATGGGAAATGAATTTTTCTTGGGAATGAATTACTTCATATTCATTCAAAGGCTTGTGTTTACTTTGCAACACAACCCGTGCTTCCTATATCAAATAAGTGTACGTGTTAGTGCATTTATTTATGTAAACGGGAGAAATCTTGTTTTTTTAATGGTGTTGTTTTAAGAAAAATAATTAAAAATATTAGTTTCTCATCTTCAAAAGATTTTTAAAAAGAAAGTTCATATCACTCAAACAATGTCTACAGCTCTTTAAATAGAAAACGGGACATTATTTGAGGGGGGGGGAAATAGTCAAATTCTTTCAAAAATAATCTGTTAAAATGTCATCGCGAAATAAAATGGTAAAAGGTTTTTCAATAACGGATTATCAATTAAAGGGGAGTTATTGTAACTTTAACTTAATTGGGCTCAAATTGTTATTGATGTTAATCTTTAGGGACTAAATGGCAAATTATAGGACTTATAACCCTAGTTATAAACTTTAGGGGCTAAAATTGTCATTTCTATAACTTAGTTAGACTTTATGCTAAGTTTAAAATGGAAATAGAGAAGGATATAAAGCACAAGGACCATTTGTGTCACTTTTGAAACATAAACTGGTTATAAGTTTCTTTAAAACGCATTTTGCTCCACACACATTTATAAAATGCAAACATATTTCTCTCGTGCACATTTCACTCACTTCAAACCTAGGAATCAAAACGTGTTTTTCAAGGCTAAAGATTCTCACTTACTCGTTCGTAACTCATTACTCATCATCCTGGTAAATCGAATTAGCTTATAACTCCTTTTTGCACCCGTAATAAATTAAAAACGTATTAGGGTTCATAAGTAAAAAGTTGTAGTTTATGTCTAATTGATTGAGGGGTTTAGTTCGATAGGGTGCGGTTAAGCTTAGTGTGAAACAGTTTGTGATTATGTTAACTCACATGTGACTTATGATGATTTTTCTTTGATGAATAAAGAGAAATATGTGTGGATGGTTTGAATAGTTGTGGGTTTACATTAATAAGTGTCTACGGTGTATTTTTATACTCTTGTTACGTAACCTTGCTTCCTTAGAATCATTTTACTTGGAAATGGTGTACTTTTAGGTGCGTTAGATCTAAAATGGTATAAAAGTGCTCGTGTGATGTTTCTAAGTGCGTTGGCAAAGTGAGATAGACCCCTGAATGCTATCTTTATGTCCTAAATGTCCTTAACATGTTTGCCATGAGATTGTCTTCTTTGTGGCTCGAATTTTGAATTTCATGCTCAAAATGTTGTTGCTTCTTTGTGGAAATTGATTATGTGGTGATATTATTGATATGTGAGGATTGTTAGATGTGCTTAAAGGTTTTCACTTGGTAAAAATTAAGATAAGTAGCTTTGAATGGAGCTAAACATGTTTTGTTGAATGCAACGAAACATGTTTGCTTGAATGTAGCGAAACATGCTTTACTCAATTTCAAGCGATACATGTTTCTTTCATTCCAAGCGAAACATGTCAGTTTCACTCCAAGCGAAACATGCCAGTTTAATCTAAGCGAAACATGTATGTTTTATGCCAAGCGAAACATGTTAGCCAGTTTTTCAAGCGAAACATGACAGGTACATGTACAAGCGAAATATGACCAAATATAAAAAGAAACTGTGCCCAAAATTTTAAAATTTTGTGTAATCTTATGTTTAAAGTCATATAACTTCATTTGCCATGTTTGAATATGTATTATTTGCCCTCTGTATGAATGTTTGTCCTAAGCTTCCTTGGAAATGTCTTGTTGATTTTTTTAAATTGACTTTGACTAATTGACCTTAGTTGACTAAATTCTTAGAGTGTAGTAATTCTGTCATGCTTCCATGAAACCTAATCATAGATCAATCACATCATCAAAGCATAACCATCTTAATCAGTAAAATATATCTGTTGTATATATAAATTGTATTGGTTAATTCTTAAGCAGAATCATGAATCCTCATGAAACACAACAAGTTGTTGCTCGTGATGAAAAGTGGGTTCCTTCTGCTGAGAGTCAAGATCAGCTCTACCAATATCAAATTAGAAACCACAATGCCACAAAAGGAAGAGACATTTCAAGTGATCATTGATGTTATCAAGAATTCCACATGTTTTAAGGCCTTCATTATATCTGCAGATGTCCCAGAAATCTTTATGTAGCAATTTTGGTACACTATCAAGAAGGTTAAAGACACCTCCTAGCTAACAAGAAGTGTACTGTCAATGCTGAAGTCTTTAGGACAATTCTTGATATCTATCCAAGAGTGGAAGGTGTAGACTTCACAGATGTCCTAGATAATGATACAGCACGTACCTTTCTTATTGATCTTGGCTATAAGGGTCCATCGAACAGGCACACCAACATGTTCGTGGATCACATGCATCAGCCATGGAGAACTCTGGTAGCTTTTATCAACAAGTGCCTCTCTAAAAAGACTGCAAGCAATGACAAACTCCAAACGTCTAGAATATACATATTGTGGGGGATGTTTAACAGAGAAAATGTCGACTATCCTGAGTTGATTTGGGAAGACCTTGCTTACCAGATTAATCACATGAAAGAAAAGAGATCAAGACGTGACAACATGTCATATCCTCGATTTACCAAAATCATCATCAACCACTTCCTGAAACAACACAAGTCTCTCACCAACCTTAATCATAAGCACTATTATTCAATCAAAGATGATGGGATTGTAAGGAGGTTAAAGTTTGTTAGAATAGGTGAAGACTACCAGGAATATGGACTTCCCATTCCTGATGTGATGCTGACTGATGCAATCAAGCATTCAGAATCATATCAGATGTTCATCAAATATTCAACAAATTAGATCCCACCCAAGAAAAGTAGATGGCTAAAGGTACAAAAGGCAAGAAGACTGCTGAGGAGTCTCAAGAAACTGTTGATGTATCCGAAGAGTCTAAACCTGAACCTGAACCAGATAAGAAAAAGACTTCTGGTAAGAGAAGAGTCAAGAAAAGTCACATGTCGCTGATGACAAACATTATTTTTCTATATGATCCTGATGCTGCTTTGGAGTTAGAAATCACTACCCCATTCACTCCCACCATCTCCTTCCCAAACCCCCCCCCCCACAGCGAGCGAATATACGAGGATATTAGAAAATGAATGTTGTCATATCTGACATATTTTCCAAACAACAATCCAAACAAACCCCTCCTAAAAAAAACAAATCAAACAACCACAACAACAGGTCAAATTCCTCCCAAGAAAAGCAGAGGTAAAGGTTCCAAAGGCAAGAAAACTGCTGATGACTCTCAGGAAACGGTTGATGTATCTGAAGAGTCTAAACCTGAACCAGAACCTGTAAAGAAGAAAACTTCTAGTAAAAGAAGGGTCAAGAAGAAAGTCACATTATCTGCTGCTGACAACATTATATCTGATGATCCTTATGCTACTTTGGAGCTAGGCAAGTTTATCAGCCAAACTAAAACTAAAGAAGCAGAAGCAGCTAGACAAGTCTATGCTACACATGCTAGGATCGTGACTGAATCTGTCCCTGAATCTGCAATGAAGAAGTATGGTGGCAGAAGTTCTAAGAGTGTAGTTATTCAAGACACTCCAAGTGCTCCAAAGTCAAAACCCGCCGCTTCAAAGGATCAGCTTAAAGGTGCTCCATCTCTTACTCCTGTTGAACAAGAAGCTGCAAACATTATACAAGCTCTGAAGGAAAGTAAGAAGACAAGCAGAAGACAACCAGGTACTAGAGGCTCAAATAATTGAACTGGTACTATACCAGGGGTTCCCGTTGAGTCTACAGTCGTCTCTGCTACCTCAAGTGAAGGAACTAGTATTAAACCAGGGGTTCCCGATGAGGATAAGGACATCACAGAAGAGAAGGTTATTCTAGAATTGGGAGATGAACAAGACAGTGAACATTCGGATGATGATGATGTTGAGAAGAATGATAAAGATGGTGATGCTGATGAAGAAGGCGATGATAATGTCAGTGATACACAAGATGCTGATGATGAAGATGTCAAAACTAAATCTGATGAAGATGGTATTTATAAGTACAAGATTCGTGTGCGCAAGGATGAGGATGTAGAAATGAAAGATGCTAAAGTTGAAGAGTATAATAAAGGTGAAGAAATGGTTACTGATGCAGTAAAGGAGGAAGTTGAAAAGACTTCAGAAGCAAAGGATGATGCCAAAAAGACCGAACTTCCTCCATCAAGCTCAAGCTTATCTGTATCTTTAGGTTTTGGTGATCAATTCCTTAAACTTTCTTCTTATTCTTCCTTAGTTAGTACTGTTAAGGATACTGCAGATGCAGATGTTAGTTCTTTGCTGGATATTCCCATCCATAAAGATACTCCCCAGATCCAGTCTTCATATGTACAAAAGGTTCCCGTATCAGTGATTCCAAAGACAAACAATCTTCCACCTATACCAGAAATTGTCACTGAAAATCTAGTTACAACTTCTGCCCCCTCACCTCTAGTGACACCTATCATCTTATCCGTACAACAAACAACAACACAAATTCCCACACCAATAATCACAACTGATGCTCCAAACATCACGACTGCTGTTCAAGAATCCAATGCACTCATTGTTGTTGAATTAAGAGTTGCAAAATTAGAAAAAGATGTATCTTAGCTGAAAACTGTTGATCATTCTTCTGAAGTTCTTGCTGTTCTCTAGTCCCAAGTTCTAACAATTGTTGATAGTTATCTTGATACCAAAGTTGGAGATGTATTTCAAAAGGAACTATAGAAACACATGGCAAATCTCATTCATAAATATTCTCTATAGTATCTTCTAGAGTTAACTAAGAAACCAACAACAACAGTTGAACAAGAATCTGAGAAAAGCGCTTTAGATATTCTCAAGATTAAGAAGGAATAAGCTAAGAAGCAAAAGAAGCCACAATTTACAATCAAGTCTACTGACTAGGCGGCTCTTGAAGAATATGATCTAAAAAGCGCTCTCTACCAATCCATGCATGCTAACAGGTCTTTTAACAGAAATTCCTGCAATGTCATAGGTTGTTCCATGCACGCATGGAGCTTGATACGAGATGAAAACGTAATGGATAAAGGGAGTCCGGCAGATTACGAATGAAAACCACAAGAATAGAAGCGATGATGATGATGAAGACGATGATGATGAAGACCCTCCAGCTGGACCAAACCAGGGTAAGAAAACCAAGAGGAGAAGAACTAAAGAGTCTGAATCTTCTAAGAAGCCATCCTTCACCAAAGATACCACAAAAGGTAAAACTCTGACTAAAGGCTCCAAAACTGGTAAGTCTGCTCCGGCAAAGGAACCAGTTAAAGAACCTATTACTGAGGTGATTATGGATGACGCTAGTAGTGATGTAGCTCGTGATGATAAAACCAGAAAGACTCTGAATCCGGAATGGTTCAAGCAACCTCCAAGGCCTCCTACTCCTGATCCTGAATGGAACACGCGTCAGGTTGTACTTGAACAACCCGCACAACCTTGGTTCAATCAAATGGTCTCTGCTTTAAAGGATTCCCTCACCTTCAACGATCTCATGGCCACTCCTATTGACTTCTCCAAGTACGTGTTGAATGGACTCAAGATAGAAAATCTCACTCAAGATATCTTGTTAGGACCTGCCTTTAATTTGTTAAAAGGCACTTGCTCTAGCAGTATCGAGCTTGAGTACAACTTCCAAGAGTGATTCATTGCTTTAACAGACAAGCTAGATTGGAACAATCCAGAAGGAGACCGTTACCCGTTTGATCTTATCAATCCTCTTCCTTTACAACGTCCCTCATGTCATCGAACCGTTGCTGCTGATTAGTTCTTTAACAATGATCTAGAGTATTTGAAGACTTCTGATCCAGAGGTAACTTACACCACATCTATCACAAAGACAAAGGCTGCTCGATATGAGATCAAAGGAATTGAAGACATGGTCCCTACACTTTGGATTACCATCAAGTATGCGTATGACAAAGATGCTGAAAAGGAAATCAAGCACCGGGGTGAAAGACGTAAACTGTGGTACCAATCTTAAGTAAGCAAATTTTCCAAGCAAACGTTTACTCTACTAAGGCGATTCTTGGTATGAAGAGTGTTAGTGTGAAGAAATTACCCGGATATGGTCACTTAGAAGAGATTGTGGTGAAAAGATCTGATCAACAATTTTATAAGTTTAAAGAATGTGACTTCGTTGATCTACACCTGAACAAAATTGAAGATATGCTTCTTCTTGATGTTCAACACAAGCTATTCCACCTCAAAGGGAGTGTTATTGTTGACTTTATTGTGGCCCTTCGGATGTTCACAAGAAGCCTAATCCTCAAGAGACGTGTTGAAAACTTACAGCTTGGTGTAGAGAGT
This sequence comes from Tanacetum coccineum, assembly GCA_026074375.1. Classification (NCBI taxonomy): domain Eukaryota; kingdom Viridiplantae; phylum Streptophyta; class Magnoliopsida; order Asterales; family Asteraceae; genus Tanacetum; species Tanacetum coccineum. Next base: position 8,167 of record BQNB010027690.1, read on the forward strand.
TACCAGAAAAAACTTAACATCACCAAACCTCATAAGAGTTTTCTCGAGATTGAATTCAAAGAACCCTACACTCCATCATATGATGCACCTGGAATTGTCTATGAAGACCCGGACAAACAAAAAAGAGTTTTGCGAGCTGATGAGCTATACAAGTTCTCGAATGGCACACTCAAGTTTGTTCACGATGAGATTCATCATAGAGTACTCGACTTTCGTCTAGATTACAACCCGGAGATGCCAAAGAGAAAGTGGACGGCTGTTGACCGAAAGAGATCGGGTCTTATGGTTGAGTTAATCGATAAGCAGCAGCGAGAAAGGGAAATCATTAGAAATCTAGAGCGATTGGTTGGTGCAAGAGAACTCGAAATGGACTACAAACTTATGACGCGTACCGTTTAATTGTCAGGTCCAATCTTAAAATCTTATCTTGTGAATATTGTGAATATGTAGTATAGACTTATAATGGTAAGCAATATAAATAGTGTTTGAGTACGAAATTTCTAGAATTTTTAAATAAATTCAAAAAAAAATTTAAATAATCGTACTCGACACTATATACATATACATATACATATATATATATATATATATATATATATATATATATCTATAGTAACCCTCATAAAATGAGGGGGGCCATTTAATAATGTTCCTAATATGCTGTGTTAAAATTGGACAATTTTTCTCTAAAGCATTTATATTTGAATCCAAAATGATTAATCCAAAATATCAAAAGATTTAACATTTTTGATAAGGGGATAAAATGTGATTAAAATATATAGCTAAAGATGTGATTTTAAGGACTCAAGTGCAAGTTCTACCTTCATGGTTTTAAGGCTGAGAATAATACCAAAAGACCGACCATGTTTGTAATTACTTAGAGTTATAAGGTGGTTAGGATTAGGTATTCGTTCCCACAATCTAGCCAGAACCGGAGGGATCTACCTAGGGACATTCCACTAGTTAGTGTAGAAGTCCATAGGTATGATATAAAAAAGGAGTAAAAGTGAGAATAAGAGAATAGTGCAGACTGAAATGGAGCTAATACTGGAACAAACCCAACAAGGTACTAGTCATGAAGTCTCGGTAAGCACTAAAGGGGTTGAAGAATTAAAAAAAAGTTAAGATAAAGGGTGAAAAGAAAGAAGCCCTCCTTACACTTAGGCAGAAATCGGGTCAATACATAAATTGTCATAATCACTAAGGTGTTGTTTGGTATTAAAGAAAGTCATCATGGACCTAGTGATGCAATGCACAACCCTCCTTAGCCACTCAAGGTCACTCAAAAGACTCTTGTTTCATTTCTCACAGAGATTAAACACATTTCTATTGACTTTCTCACTCCGAGTTAGTTGTATTGAAAAGGTGACAGTGTGCTCCAGCCCCCGATTACTAAAATCAAATGTGCACTATCGAGTCTAGAGCCATAAAAGAGATCATCCATAAATCTCATTAGGACACTTATCCAAAATATGCTTGCCAATTCACACAATGTGAAAACAAGAAATATATCAAGAGTCCTACGCATTATCCTTGTGATTTTGCCAGAACATCAGAGATACCTAAAAAGTATTCACAATGACGATGAAAATCCTTCCAGGGCCAACATCAAACAAGCTCTGCGATAGGTGACTTGTGAGATCCTACACGGATCGAACTTGTGATACTGGATATCGATTCGATCCAGCTTATGAATTGACGGATGAATTTTGAAAAAGATAAAAATGTTGGTGTGTTATAAAGATCGTTTGCATCTTAACACACCGACTAATTTTCTAAATCAATTTTTAATCTTATGTACATGGGAAGCCTCACAAGGGTATCGAGACATAGGAAAGCTGAACACGAATTGACGGCTTAATCGGGAAGATAGTAACTTACTGGTTCACTCTTGCCGTGTTGTCTGCTTTGAGACGCTCAGGTAATGAGAACGGCTGGTACAGCTGCAAAACCCTGTCAAGGAGATTCTTCAGAATTCTACCTGATCACAGGCAGTATTTATACTGATTAGGGGGGTACCGTGGTTGTTACAACCGTATTCGATGAAGTGACAAAGCCACTTTCTTCCATATACCGCATCATGGACGAAAACCCAACCGCCTCGCGGCAAATGCCTCCAATCTCCCAATCCTCAACCTATCATAGTAACGAAACCTACAAATCTGTTGAGCTCACTCTTCACACGACTCATGCGTCGCTGAACCCTATCAGCTCTCGCACTCCCTCTCCTCAATGTGCCTTGAATCCTCGCGTTGTCTTTCTCCAACGCGCTAATCCTCTCTATGATGGTAGTGACCTCCAAGTTAACTCCAACAATCCTATGTCCTTGAAACCTCTGAACACTCTCAATAACCTGAATCTGGTGGACTGGAATCTCCACAGTATGATCATGAAATCTTTGTACTAAATCTCTCAATGTCTCATTGGTAACCTCAACAGCTCCATCAGCTGTGACATCATCAGGACCATCCCCCCCCCAACAGACTTACGCATATCATCATCAACAACCGGCCCAGCCCTTGGGTCAACCTCAACCTCAATACCAATACCAGCATCAATCCCAGCCTCAATATCCCAACCTGCTGCAGCCTCCACAGCCGCAATATCCGCTTCGATATCTGCTAACACATCTGCGTTAATCTCCTCCTCGATACTATCCTTCAGCGAAATAGAATCTCTAAACCTCTTGCGAGGTGGCAGAAGATTAGCACGAGTAGGAACTAATGCTCCTAAAGTGGGGATAGGTGAAATCACGGTAGCAGCAGGGGACCTACATCTCTTGCGAGATGGCCTGGCAGATGACTCAGAAGAAGAATCTCCAACTGAAGACTCGGATGTCGTTAGTAGATACATGGTAGATAATGGGGCAGACCTCCAATGGCGATAGGCCTCGCTAAACCGTGAAGTCTTAGCAAGTGGTGGATAAACAAATCTCAATGGTGCTGATGAATCAGCAATGGTGGTAACTGATGGAGTATGCCCGGATGAAGAATGATCCGAAGTAGAATGCCCAGATGACGAATGATCTGAAGTAGAATGCTCAGATGAAGAATGATTCGAAGATGAATGATCGAAAGATGAATGGTCCGATGATGAACGGTCTGATGATGATCCGGAAGTAAAATGATCCAAATGATGTGATGCGTACCTTGATGCCAAACGATGAGAAGGTAAAGGTCAAACCGACTTCCTCACGATCAAAGCCTTACATGGCCCACCAGGATGAGTGCGGTAAAGTCGATCGACAAGAATGTCCTGCCCAGGTCGGATCAGAATAGCTCGTCGTCGACAAACTTCGGGTGGTGCAACAATAGGTGAGATGATCTCAGTATCTGGTGCGAGTGGAATGGGAGCAGTAGGAATCTCTGAAGTAGAAGTAGTAGGTGATGATGATCGTGATGCAACTCTGCTCCTCCACCGAGCAACCATAGCATCATGAGATGAAAATGATACATGCCTCTCGGGCAACTCAATGTCTGACTCAGAATCGTCTGAATGTAGAAAAGGTGAAACCATAGGTGCCACTAGTACAGGAGGTAGTGAACTCTCCGATGGATCAGACTCTGATGAAGAATGGATATCTAGCTCGAGTACCCCGGCAGGTGAAGCGACAGTAGCTGCCGCCACCTCCGGTACAACAAGAACCTCACTATAAATCTTTAGAACAACAAGGATCACAGCAGGAATAGAACCAAAAAGAATAACTCATGGAATAGAGGATCCCACACTCTCGTCAGATGAATCCGATGAAATAGAAATAACCGACGCTGCCATAACCTGCACCAGCAAAAGTTTATATAAATCCCCTTTATATGAAACCATGCAAAGTGCGAGTAATGCAAAAGGAAATAAAGGTGATGTAGAATATAATCATGGCAAAATTAAACGTAATATAATTATGGAAATGTATTATAATTAATACTCGCATACTTATCGATAGTAATTATATACGTAAGCAGGTAAACACGTAGGATCACATACTGGTTATAGACCAGACCTAAATATACTACCTGGTTCTCTATAACCTTGGCTCTAGATACCAATCTGTCACACCTCCAAACGTGTCCGGGGGCGTGACGTCATAATATACATCACACAAGATAAAAAGAACGACCTCTAAGGGTACGTTTAGAAATCCAACATCGTTGCATTAAATAAAATAGTTAAGGTCTTACATAGGTTCAAATATAATATGCGGAAGAGAATACAAGTTTTTAAAAGTTAACAACGATGTTAAAACAGATGATAATAGTTCTTGAAAATCGGGTCAATGCAAGTCGACACAGGGGGGGGGGGGGGGGGTGGGGGGGGGGGGGGGGGAGGGGGGGGTAAAAAGGGTTTTATAGCAATCAAAGACATCCACAGCTAAGCACCTGAGAAAAACATGCTATAACGTCAACATAAAGTTGGTGAATTCATAGGTTTGAATTTAATATAAGAGTGGACCACAATTTCGCAAAACGTATGTGACTTTTATAACAAATACAATATCACATAAAAAGGTATTTACATTGAACTAAGCTCATGATACCGGGGCTAAATGTAATGGAAGCGTGCATAATGCTTAATAAACTTGCCCTTACGGGTGCCACAACGGCGCGTCACCGTATCACTCGACATGGTATACGTCCGTTGATCCAGTAAGAGCTACTTACCTGGACGGGGATGATTAGTCCCAATAGATCTATTTAAAACACTCACGCTCATTTACCAATCCAAATGATCATAAGTAACTAATGGTTCATGATAACTCGAGCATACAAGTTTCAACATTTACTTAGGCAACATGTAAACAAGATTGGGAAAATGTAAAGCATTTGCATCTAATGTTTAAAAGCAAGCAATGTTTCTTACCCCAAAAAGTAAAGCAAAGTAGTAAAAACATGGGGCTATGAACTCACCTTAGCAAGTAATGAGCAAGATAATCAACGAAGAGAATAACGATATCGAACGACTCTAACCGCGACCTAATTAATAGACGCGTTTTAGGAAAAATAGGATGTACGAAACTAAGAACGAAATGTTTATTAACAAAAAGGCATCCATATGTGTTTGTGATTTAGTTTATTTATCAAAAGCGTGATCAGGTGAAATTATAAAGTTCACGTTAAGCCTTAACGTTTATCCGAAAGTTACCCTTTTTAAAATGTTTCTATTTTAGGAAAGTTTAGTATTTTTGGACATTAATACCGTCCCTTATATTTGTTAATTTCCATATCTCCAAAAAAGGCACTAATTATCTTAGACGCCTAACTCCTATGTCCGTCACGCCAATATATTTCAAAAGTTATTATTTTTAGAAGTCCTACGTTTTTATAAATCTCGACATCACTTAAACATGTTCATGACGTTTCTAATGATTCTACTTAGTTTAATAATGTTTCTATATGTTTCGTCAACCTTTTAAAAGCTCAAATATGTCCGAAAGTGTCCGAAAACCTTGATTTAATTTCCAATCAGCAACCTCATTTATTATTTTTCTGTAAAGTGTTCCAAAATTTATTTCGCCATAACTTGGCCGTTTTGATCCGCTTTTAGTGTTCAATATATGAAAACCTATCTATTTTAAACAAGCTTCCCAAAACTACCTATCTTCGACTAATGAAATACATTTTTAAGTCTCCAAAACCTCAAAACAGACTCGGATCGAGCAACCATACATTTTTCAAACGTGTACCATATAATCCATTCCAAATGCACAATAGAGCTTATTCTAACCTAATCCCATTCACACAAAACCAACCAACAACCCACTCTGTATAAAACCTCTATTTTGACGAAAATGAGCATTGCATCGTTGGCCCTCAAATATACATAGTCTAATCACCTATGTATACTTGGTGCATAGACTGATTACCTATGCATTCAGGAAAGACCATGTCATGCTGAGAGTAGTCACCTTAAAACCTACACCTCTTCATCAACACAATTCCAGGAGAAGTATCTGCATCTTTTCACTAAACCAGTACATTCGTCAGGTGTCGCAACTTGAGCCTTGAGGACAAGGCTCTTCTAACCGGAGGAGACTGTAACATTCCGTATTTTCAGGTCATTTACGACGTCATCTATTTTGCTAATTATTTTTTTTTCTCGTACGCGATTACTTTTAATTTTAATAGTTAAGTTAAATCGCGTAAATTAAGAATCACCAATCAACGTAAACGGACACCAAACAAATTAAAGTTTACGTCAAGTAATCATTATATTATTTTTACAAAAGTAATAATCAACTTTTTATATTTTATTTTTATTGGTTGCGTAAAACGTTTACGTTTCGCAATTTAATACATTTAGGCATACCCGGAACCACCAAAATTAATCTACGCTTCAACAAATACCCATTATTATTCCCAATGCTCAAAGTTTATAAAACTTTGCCTATGTTCACCATGTTAGCTAAATTTATCCATAAAGAACCCAACTAGATAATATACTTTATAAGTTTTATACCTTACACTTAATATACATCTTTTATGACTTCTAGTAATACTTGATAATTAAAATAAAGTATCAAATCCTTTCCCCCTCCTAAATTTCATGGGATATTGCCCACCTAAGGGAGCACATAGCACACAAACTACTAATTTGAGTCTTGTACTACATAAGACTCATTAATGCTTAGTCTTGACTAGAAACATTGACCAAACACTTCCCTTAATTCCCTCCCTTTGTCCCAATGACTCAACCCCCCTCCTTGGACTATTTTAATGATCTTTGACTAGCCTAGTTGCTATAAGAAGAAGTGCATACAAGTATTAAGCCACACACTCTCAAAACACTTAAGAAAATCAAACCATTTTCTCTCTTTTCTCTCCTTCATGTCACGGCAACAAACACCCCTTTAAAATAATTCATACCTTGATTTTCCAAGACCATACAAGTATTACTACATCCTTCCTATGATAACCTAAGGTATTTTGAAGGTTAGGATAAGTATTTTCAAGTGTTGAAGCAAGAAAAGCAAGATTAGGGTTTTCATTAGAAAATTTGGGTTTCAAGAGTGCAAGCTTTGGTTTTATATCTAAACAAGGGTTTAGATACTTTGGTTCATCACACTACATCTCATTAAGGTTATCTATAAACCTTTATGTCCTTACTTTTATCATTTTATGTGTTTATGTGTTCTATTTAGCAATATCACCATTAGGATACTTTTAAACATGTAAAACATATTTCTACTTGTGGTTATGATTTTGAACACTTTTACATATGTTGTGTAGTTGATACTATCATGGAATAAAGGAATTATAAGTATGTTGACATGTTGGTTTAAGTGGAAAATGTTTAAGTATAAACTAGTGATTAAAAGTTAATTAAAGAAAGTTTATGATTTCATGTGAGATTTAAGACATTTGTGGGCTGTTGGATTTCGTATTTTAGACAGTAAGTTTAACATATTATAAAGATAATACACCTCATGACGATTCCAAAATGATAAGAAACTCGAAAAACGGATTAATAACGAAAAAGATACGGTAAAAACAAGTTATACGTTAATAAACGGAGTCGTAAAAGAATTTTTATAAAAACTTTTTATAAAAATTATTCAAACAGCAAGTTTGGTATTTTTAACAAATTATACATATTTTTAGGATTCCAAAATGATAAGAATCGTAATTTTTCAATTAATAACGAACGAGTTATGAATTTCGCGAGTTTACGACAATTAATACTTTTATAAAACTATTTTTATAAAAGTTACTGTTCATGACAGAAATAATTATTTTTGTAAACCTCATAAATAAGTAGAACTTTCAATTACGAGAACGTGCTCGAAAGAATCACTAAAAACGGAGCTATAACGAATAAAATATGACGTTTACGGGTTTTACGATAATTAAAACTATAAAAATAACTTTATAACTGGTGTGAACAGTAAAAAGTACTGTTCATCAGAGGGTCAAAAATATGAAAATGTCAAATTATGATAACTCGTCCTAATACGAAAGCGTGGGCATAAGAAACGTCAAAATCGGACTTAAAACGCGAAAGTTACGCCAGTTTTACTACAACGTAGAACAAGAAGAGGCTTTTCAGACTTTGAAGAATGATTGTGTCATACTCCGATAAAGCGAATGTAGTGAGTGATGCATTGTGTAGAAAGGAGAGAGTGAAATCAAGACGGGTAAGAGGAATGATATTGGCAGCCCAAAGTGAGGTGTGCAAGCAAGAGAACGTACTCACAGAAAGGCTACATGGTTTAGATCAACATATGGAAAGAAAAGGAGACGAGAGTTTGTAGTTTATGGATTGAAATTGGGTTCGATTGGTAAAAGTGTAAGGGATGAGGCCCATGCATCAAAATACTTGGTACATCTGAGAGCAGATAAGACGTACCATAACTTTGGAGACATATATTGGTAGCCACGTGTAGAAAAGGATATAGATACCTATGTTAGAAATTGTCAAATTTGTTAAAGAGGTGAAGGCTGCAATGTCAAAGCGTTTTGCCTGCTGCAACAGCATGAGATACTTGAGTGAAAATGAGATAGAATCACCATGGATTTTATCACTAAATTTCCAAGGTCGAAGTAGTGAGTATGATGTGATTTGGGTGATGGTCGATAAACTAACCAAGTTAGCTCATTTTCTAATACAAGAAGAATTCAAGATGTGAAGATTGGCAAGGAATTATATTGATGAGATAATAGCAAGGAATGGAATTCTAGTGATGATTGACTCAGATTTAGATGGATGATTTACCTCGTGGTTTTGGCAGACGCTACAGAAAGTATTAGAGATGTGATTGGATTTGAGTACTACTTAGCATCCCTAAGGGGATGGACAAAGTAAACATATGATTCAGACTTTGGAAGATATAATGAGGGCTTGTGTTATCAATTTTTTTGTGGTCACCCTTTTTACGATAAAAACCTATGATTTCACTCAACCTTTGTGTTGACTTTTAGCATGTAATTTCAGGTCCTAGGGTATGAAGATTTGACGGGAGCCGTGGCGGATATCAATGAAGACGGATTCTGTGTTTTATCTAAAGTCTTTGCCACTTTATTATCTTAAAAAAACTTAAGTCATATTTTGGTATTATGAAGCTTTTGTTAATTAAAATATGTACTTGAAATGTTTATGACTTTTACAACATATGGGACCTAATGTATGAACTCTGATATTTTGCTACGGCATCGAATGAAATCTTATCTTAAAACGTCCATTTAAAGGTCGTTTCCTATATCTTGATTGTTGTACTTTGACGTAGCACCCCAATGTTACCATTCCGCTGCTACCTGATTTTGGGGGTGTTACAACCAAGATGAAAACACAAGATCTAGCTATGAACACCTTAGATCTTAAAACCCCAATACAAATCTTGCAAAACCCACTTGAATAAATCAAAACCCTAACTCTTGAAATATTGTAAACCCTTGAAAACAATGATTAAACACTTGGAACACCTTTAGATATAGTTAGAAATGATCTTGGAATAAATGAATCTTGATAGAAATCAAAGTTATGAAATTGTGGTGGTGGTGTTTTGTTGTCGTGAGCAAGGAAGGAAAAGGAAGAGAGGAAAACAATTTTTTTGAGGCTATGTGAGAAATGAATGACCTAAGTAAAGTATAACATCGTATTTATAGGGAGTGGATTAGGTTTAGGGGTTCATGACTTAACAAAAGGAAGGAACTAATGGCTAAGTGACCAACACACACCAAAGGTGTGTGTGGTGTAGGTGCGGACAAACAAACCAATGGGGGTTTCATGCTTAACCAACTAGCCATTCACAATTAAATCAAAATGCCCTCCTTTGGTTAGTGGTTTAGTGGTCCAAGTTTGTAAGCATGAGGACAAGGTGATCTCTTACACACTATGCATGCATAATTCTTCCAAACAATTCAAATTAAAGCATAATGATTCCACTTGATTTAATTTTGAAGCTTAAAGTTGTTTTCCTTGTGGTTTGGCCATTTGATTTAAACAAGAGGGGAAGGGTGATCACGAAATTTTGACTTCTAAACCCGACATATATGATAACTAGAGTTTACGAGAAAAAATTACGGGTTTCCGGGGTTCCGTTTGACCAAAAACGCGAAAAACATAAATTATGCGTGGAAACGTAAAAATCAATACCGGGAGTGAACATAAACTACGTAACACTTAAAATGATAAAATAATGCATATAACACTTAGATTAATCAAAGTCTGAAGCCGGAACACGTCCGATGACATTTTTCAGATTTACGCGGGATAACTTCCCGGTTTTAAGTCAAATTCAAACGAAACGAATAAAAGTTAAAATAATTATCAGAATAGTTTAAAATATTGACCTGAAATTTATGGGGTGTCACACTTCTAGTCTCAGAAAACTTGATATCGAAAGTAAAACGTCATTCCGAACAAGTTTGTAGTTTTATACTTTGGCCGAATCGGACCCGAAAGCCCTCAAAAACTCCGTTTTCAGATTTTGTTGTTTTCCCGCAGTTTCTCACAGTTTTATAAAACTTTGAGAATTTAAATATTTTTCCAAAATCTTTAAAAACTCATAACTTTCTCGTTTTAACTCCGTTTTACGCATCTTTATATATATGAAATCATGTCGAGATAATCTATCATAATTAAATATTTACAAATTTTATAAAAATCTGTACAGTAATAGTAAAATCAAACTGTTATATATAAAAATACTTTTTATATATTTAATCTCGTAAAAATCATATCTCCTTCGTTATAACTCTGTTTTTCAAGTTTCTTATATATTCAAAATCCTGTTGAAATGCCCTATTTAAATCTGAAGTTTATATATTTTATAAAAATTTGTATTTTCACCGAATGTATAAACTGTTCGTGTATTAAATATAATTTATAAACTTGTTTTATAAATTATAACATGATTTAATTATTACGAGTCATCTAAATTAATTAATACAACTTATCTTGCATACTTTAGGTCCTCTAATTTATGTCCAATTATTTATGTCCAATATGTCCCAACAAAATGTCCACAACAATTATTTATTTCAACAATAAATTATATAACTAAACCAACACTTGTAATATACTAAATAAAACGTGTTCTTGCTTTCTAATACATATTTAACATATTTTTACCATGAAAATATATTTACTTGAATATGTATAATCTTGTTTTATTTATAAACTTTATAAAATAATTGTTAGATGGTGATTAAATAATATAACATATATATATATATATATATATATATATATATATATAATAGTACGGGATCTTAGTGTGAGTAAATTAAATAAAAGTGGTGAGTATGTGACTAAACCAATTTTCGAGACACAACGACTTGCATTAGATGTTACATTTATATTCATTTAGACTGCACCATTTCGAGTTTTGAAGACTATTGAGGTGGTTGATGGTCCTGCAAAATGGATTTTCATGATTTTGGCGCATTGTTAAGGAACAAAAAACGATGAGAAATCGATGAAATGGCATTCTAATATACGTCTATGCATCTAATTAAAGCTAAAAAACCACCATTATGATGCATTATATTGCATATAAGATTTATAGAGATGCATCTAATTTACGTCGGTGTATCTCAAATATGCGGGTTTAGTTTCTTCTTATCCTTGTTATTTTAAAGAAAACTTTTTATTGATCTTATCTCCTCTCTTCTCTCTCTCTCTTCTCTCTCGTTATATAGTTTATATATATATATATAGATATTATATATTATATATATATATATATATTATATATACTACTAGATATATATATATATATATATATATATATAATATATAGAATCCGGATGCGGATTCGAGAAGTTTTTATTTTGAGAATGTTTTCAAAAAAGATAGTTTTGTTAACTTGATTCAGGTCTTTTCAGCGTTTTTTAAAAAACTCATCTTTAATGTATTTATATCCAAAATGTTGTTAATAAATTCAATTACAATATTTTAAATAATCCTCTTGATTTTGAGATCTAAGTTACAATACTGATTCTTCTATACAATTTAAGGAATCATTATCATTACTCGATTTTAGCATGATTTGTGAATCAAAATTTGTTGATTTATTGATTTGATCATTATGAATGAATGTTTACTGTGAATCAAATCAAAAAATATAATCAATTTGCTCTAAAGTGGATTTATCAATCTCTCAAATAAAAACATTATCAATGGAACCGGTAGCCTATCTTATGTATATATATATATGTATATATATATATATATATATATATATATATATATATGTATATATATATGTATATATATATGTATATATATATATGTATATATATATATATATGTGTGTGTATGTATATATATATATGTATATATATATATATATATATTATATAATATTTTTTATATATATGCGATAGCTGTGTGTGTGTGTGTGTGAAATAAAAATGATTATGAAAGTGTGGGGTTTATGTTAGACCTTATGTGAATGAATGAAGAGATGAACACAAATTAAACACAAATCTTCAACCCAAAATCCTTATAATAAAACCCAAATACTCCTTTGAAAACCCTAGTTTCTTCTTTTTGAAAACCCTAGATTTTATGAACTGCAAATCTTGAAATACCCTTGATATACCTTAGATATCAACCTTAAACAACCTTGAATACTTGTATTGTTGCTAAAATAAAAACTATAAACTTTTCTTGGTATGCAAATTGGGCCGTAGATATAGATGGGAGAAATAAGAGAGAAATTTTGATTTGCTAGTTGATAAGTGTGTGAAAAGGCTTGTTACAATCTTCTATTTATAAGGCAAGTAATACCTAAACCTCCTAGCAAAAACAATGGACTTAGAAGTAGTTTTGTGGGAAGGGTACAAGCGCTCTCCTCCTCCTTAGGAGGACACGGTTTATGTCAGAGGAGGGGACAAGGATGGCTTGGTTATCCTATGGATAAAAAAGTGGTGGTTACATGGTGGTTAATAAGAAGATGATGGTTAACTTAAGATGACATTAGTGGAGGATTAAGATTTATTTATGTGCTATGTATAAAAGTGGATGGCACAAATGAGTTGTGTTGAAGAAATGTTATAAATTTTGTGTATTGGGTATAAAAATGGGTATGTGTTGAAATATAGATGGGTATTGGCATTTCCATGCATGCATAAATGTATTTTATTACAAAAAGTGAAAAGTTATAAATTATCTTTGTAATAATTTGATACGACTCAAATTATATATACGTATTAATATCAAAGTATGGAAATTCCAAAACTACCCTTTAGGAAAAAGGTAATTAGAAAATCACACAAAATATCATACGTTTAACCGGTAAGTGTTCACCGGGTCGTTTATACCCCAAGAATTATGAATTGAAACCCCGGTTATTATTTGGACAATGATTTGAATGGCTTAGATTTTTGATTTCGAATACTAATTCCTACTAGTGGGCAAATAAAGGCACATATAAAATCAATTACAAAGAAAATGGAAAATAAACTAAAAACATTAACGGGAATCAAGAAACGAGCTTTAAAACCTAATTTGAGCAAAAATGAATCTAAAAGGGCCAAACTAATTTTCCTAGATGCTAAAAGACTAAAAATGATTTTTAGAAAAAAGAAATTTATTTTTTTGATTTTTATTTATTTTTTATGATTTTTAAAGTTTTTAAACAAAATAAATGCAAGAAAAAATTAAACTATGATTGAAAAATCTAAGAAAATTCCTAAAAATAGCTAAAGACAGACTAATTGCAAGAAAATTGAAAACACTGAAATTGCTTAACACAGTAAGCCTGGAAAAATCAATTTAGCACTCGAAGTGCTTATAACTAAAAGAGCTCAAAAAGGTGTTAAAGGTATTGATTGTGCACCCTTGGACGTAAAAGTCCCAAGGGCGCAGTGGTTGTGGAGTGTGTGGTATAAAGGTTGAGGCTAGGTAGAGGTCTTGGGTTCGAGCCTTGCTCACCCAAGACTTCTCTAGTTTCCCTTTTTTCCAAATCTTTTTGAACAAACTTATAAAACAGTTAAAAATAAGTAACTTTTGTGAAGAAAACTTTTTTCAAAATTACATATAGGCTAAAAAACAGCTTATTAAACAGACAGATTTGACTTAACACTTTTTAAACTAAACTTAAGAAACTAAAAAGCTAGAAATAGCTCAAGCCTTAGCAAAATAAGCTACAACTACCTTACTACTAACCTAACAAACAAGTTTGAGCAAGAATTAAGCTAAAACAACAAATCATAAGCTGGAAAAACCAAAAAAGCACTTTTTACTCAAAACAGTTTCCAAAACAAACAAACAGGCAACTTTGAGCTTATTTTTCAGCCAACAAACAGATCCTTATGACTAAGTAGCTTATATCACTTAAAAGCCTATCCTACAAACTACTTTAATCAGCTCTCAAAAAGTATTTTGAAATCCATTTAAGCTAAGAAAAATTCAATTAAAGAAGCTACTGCAGACAGTTTGCACTATGTTTTTTGGTTTTTCAAACTTTTATCAAAACTACAAAGGACTAATTTGCAAGACAAAATCAGATATTCAAATAAGCTAATTAAGCTAAAATAAGCACTAACAGATCTAGATTTGCCTATGAACTAGTTGCAAACTAAATTTCAAAAGCTAATTCTAACTTATGCTAGCTTAATTTTTGAATTGAAAGAGGCTTTTAGACATTTTTGTATGCTGATGCATTTGACCATTCTTTAACCAAAACTCAAATCTAAAAACTCAAAACTTTAGGTCTTGTTTACTACAACACTTTAACACCAAAATAAGAGTAATTTACTCATAATAGAAACTTCAAACAATTCTAAGTACAATTTGCTATGGATTTGAGCTTATGACCTCAGATTAAGCAACATACACACAAACTTTATTCAAACTTGATTTAGCCTTTAAAAACCTTAGATCAAATCTTATAAACTTTAAATATGAATTTAAAACCCAATCTAAAGAACTATAAAACACTTGACTGCACTAACCAAAGTTAGTGCCGTCTTATGTCAAACACCCCTCCTTTAAATACTGCTCAAAATCCATATTATTAAGCATATTAAACTTAGAAATAAAGTTTAAGAAACTCTCATTTACCGAGATGTTATTTAGAACTTATACAAGACACTATTTCAAGCTATTTTAACAATCAAATAAGCCAGAACATAAGCATAAACAAGTTTTACTTAATATTTTTCGGTTTTTTTAACTGTTTTTCTGATCCAAAAAACTGTAATTGAAATATATACTAGCAACTGAACTTATTAAGCATCTAACAACTAAAATAAGCAATAATAAGCTAATCTAAACAACAATTAGCAGACTATAAGCAGTATTAAGCTAAAGTGCAAGATAAAGCTATAAAATGATATTTAAGAACTTACAATAGCCTCTTCACAAACAAGGCTTAATTAAATGCTCAGGGAGCAACTCAACAAGCTCCAGCTTATCTAAGATAAGCTGGTAAGGTCCTGAAAGCCCATCCAAATCTAGCTTCCCTTCTAATTAAGTTGTGGTATATTTGAGGGTGAATTTTGAGTATCTATAAGCTCAGTTAAGCTTTGAGAGCTTAACTAAGTATATAGCTAGCTTACTAGTGAATCAGAGAGCTTATAGAGCTTTTAAGAGTAAAAATGAGCTTATTTAAACCGTAGTTGCAATAAAGTAAGACTTGAATTAAACTTAAACAATTATAAAACTGAGCTTTTATTGATTTAACAACTGAGTACAAGCTTTTAATAAGAAAATTACATTAAATGGAAAATATTACACTAAAACGTTTACAAATAAGCTAAAAATGACTAATAAGTTACTACTACACTAGATCCCCCTTCTGTGTGTGAGATAAGGCTTCCTTTTATAGGCAAGAGAAGAAGGTTCTAGCCCCTTGGACGCTCCCTTAACTTCTGATCCTGGCCCTTAATCCATAACTGCCTTCTAATCATTTGATTTCATTCGTTGATAGTCCTCCACGCATGATTAGCCAATGATTGGCCTTGGGATTGCCAGCGTGGCTCCCAAAGGCGTCATTGCATGCGTCACCGTCCGTCTAGAAAGGTTAATTTCAATTAAGTGTGGTTAATTGGATGCAGGGTAAAATTTGGGAACGATGGGTGAATAGTAAACAATTTTTCCCGCCCTTTTCTTTTCTTTGTTTCGTTTGACCGAGTAATGTTGACTTGGGCTCGGTTTTATTATAAAAGGAATTGGGCTTAGTTTTGTTAATGGGCTCGGTTAAAGGTTTAGGGCTAAGGTTTATAAACCACTTAACGACCGTTAGTCTCTTAGACTAACAAAGGACTAACGGTGTAATCGGTTTTGGGACTTTTGGTGAAATGATTTAACATTCAAGGTCCTTTTGGTAATTTTAAGGATTTTCGTCTTCACATGAGTTGACCAAGGTTGAACATGGTTGACTTTTGTTGACTCAAGCTTGATAAACACCCGGCTCTTGTGTACTCTTTCCGTCTCGTGTTCGTTTTTGTTCGGTTTTTGGCTTTTTTCATGTGATTCTTGTATTATTCGTACTTACACATCACAAAAGATAAATTACACAATATACAAGCATAATTTGCATTATTTTATCTTTTTAGGGTTATATTTTGATATAAAACGGATATGTGATTTCTCACATATCAAAATTTTCCAAACTAAATGATTTCCATGTCCTCACGCAATGTTATATGCTCAAAAACCAAATAATCTAAAACCTTCCCAAACTAATGCTTTGAAAAGTAGCAAAGTCTTTTGTGGGGAGAGTTAAGAAATCACAAGTTTTAAAACACCCCGTTTTCCCATTTTTCAAAAAAATTTCCTGAGGATCACGGAACAAAAAGCACAAAAAGTGTCCAAATGGATAAATTTATCGTCCTCGACTTTCACTTCTCCAAGCCAAGCTTAAAAACAAGATCATTGTAAAATACAAGTTATGATGCTAACACTACTCATAAAAGCTAATTGTGTATTACTTTTCCTCCCTTATTTCTAATTTTGTATCTCAAGATTTTATTTAAGTCATATACCCGAATGCTCTTTAAGACTTAATTTCGATACTTATTAATTCCAAAAATAAAAGGTAACGGTTAAGACGCAATAATTAGTTCCTAGCCTTTTTCAAAAGATCAAATGTCATCAAAATTAAGTCCACATCGAGGCGACCAAAATTTGGCTTTTATTAGGTTACTTAAGCAAGGCACCATTCATGTCATATACCCTTAGGCTCTTTAAGACATAAATGGACCAATCTTATTTGCACCATATACCCTAAGGCTCTTTAAGGTACAAACAAGACAAAAATTAAGCAACATTATCCATTCCATATACCCTAAGGCTTTTTAAGGAATGAATAAGGCTATAATTTCACTTATTAAATTCTACTCATCCCATATACCCTAAGGCTCTTTAAGGGATAAGCAAAATATTTATTGATGTGATACATATAGTATGACAAATTAAGTATTCCTGATGTATACTTATCTTAATCACAAAGGAACTAAAGAAAACTTTTATGAACTTATTATTAACCAAAAAACCGCACAACTCTATTTATTAAACAATTATATATAAAGGTGAAACAAGCTAATGGAAGAGAAAGCCACAATTAACAATTATGAGCCTTAAAGAAATCCAACTATTCTATGTTTAGCATCAAAACTTATATTCTACTCTATCATCTCTTGTTCTCCACAATTTAAAATTCCTAATAAAGAAATTAGTGAATACTTAGCCAAATAAATCGATCTTTGCTTATTTAAAATCAATTATGGGAACTTGCAAAATCTTGACTTTTTCAAGCTAGACTTGCTTTTTATAGCTCCTTGTATAAAAGATTAGCAAATTTCAATTCATTTACGTTAAGGAGAAAGCTAAGATATAAAACCGGTCGGGTCAAAATTTACTTTTGTTCTCACCAACGGAAAGCCTACATTCGTGTCAAAACACTTATTATTTTTATCAACTATTTTTTTACATATATAAAATTTTAAAATTTTTGCGGGAAAACAGGGTACGTGAGAACAACGAGCAAAAGGTAGGTAAGATCATATCGAAGATATACCACCCCATACTAAAACTAAACATTGTCCTTAATGTTTCTTAGTCTAAGGCTTATAACCCCATACTAAGATTCAAAGAGTCGAATGCATAATCCGAGCATGGAGAAAGTATCACAAAAATCTTAAGCCGTTTATTAAGTATGCTAAAAGATAGATGTTAGTCGATAATAATCTAGGATATCGGATTTCCCCAAACTAATGGCAAGCAAAGGCTAGGAAGCTCGAGTGAACCGGGACAAAACACCGAACACGAGAGTCTTCAAAAATTTTGGGTCAATCCTACAAACAATCACAAGCACAAACAACAAGAATCGGAAGAGTACAAGCCTCCTCACATCACATTAGAAATAAGAAAGAAGAAAGATGGATAAGCATGGGGTGCCTCCCACGAAGCGCTTTGTTTTTGGTAACCGAGTCACATAGCTTGACTCGATCCCCGCATTTAGTTGTCCATGGGGATGGTTTGGAGATCCGGGACTACCTTTGATGGTATGTCCCCTCCAAAGTAATGCTTCACACGATGACCATTCACCTTAAAGTTTGGACCATCGGGTTGAGATAACTCGATGGTTCCATATGGAAAAACTTGGGTGATGGTGAAAGGTCCCGACCAACGGGTTTTAAGCTTTCCCTCAAACAAACATTGCAAGTTTCCTTATTTGAAAAAGGATAAGTAATGAAGTCTGGGCTATAAAGATGGAATACTGATTACAACAATGAATATGACATCTGGAGGTGATTCAAAAAGCCAATAGCTTGAAAAGGACTGGAAAGAGATCGTGATGGTAGGTCATTTATTTCTCCCCCCAACGACAGCAGATGAACACATTGCGGTTCATGGGAGGAATCACAGGCGAGAACTACCTTGCCTTCAGTCTATTCCTGATGATCATTGGCTGATTTACATTATATGGTTGAGCTAGGATATATGGAATCAGTCCAAGATAGGTTGGGTGGAAATGCAGAATCAAAAGAAGATGAGAAAGTCTATGCTGAAGCAAGAATTTTAGAGTTTCAGAATTAGTGAAGCAGAGGTATTGACAAAGGATATGACATATGTAAAGAATATGAGTCAGCTTAACCAACTCAAGAGCCAAACCTTAGATGAGAATATTAATCTTAAGTTTCTAAGAGCCTTGCCTTCATCATGGTCTCAGGTAGCTTTAACCTTAAAAACTAAAGGTGGACTTGAACTTCTTTCTTTTGATGATTTGTACTACAAGTTAAAGACTCTTGAGGTAGATATCAAAGGATACTCTACTTTTTTCTTCAACCAATCTGCAGTCCCAAGCCATTCTGTATTTGTTTTTGTACCAACCAGTGCTAGCAAAAAAGAGTCATATGTAGATCATCCAACTAATCTTCATCTACCTACACTGTTCCAATCAAACTCTAAGACTAGGTCCACAGATCTGTAATGTAATTGAAGATTTCTTTAATCTTTTTTGCTGAAACTGAGCCAGAAACAACAACTGGCGATATGAAGATTTTGATCAATAGAAAAACTAGAACTGGAAGATGGACTTAAAATGGCAAATGGCTATGCCTTTCTGTTAAGTACATAAGTTGAGCAGAAACTGGAAGGAAGATGATTTTGTAAGAAGAATCTCCAGGTTCAATAAGAAGAAGTCAGATGTTACAAGTGTCTTCAAAGAGGCCACTTGCTAGAGAATGCAGGCGAAAGGTAAGGAATGCCAAGCAAAGATATTCCTCATTCAAGAAATTCAGAGATTGGAAAGAATAAATAAGAATTCCAAAGCCTCGGGGGGAATAACAGTTGATACATTGGTTGATTGGACAGAGCATGATTGTCAGAGTGATGGAGTTATTACTCCCTAAAGAGTTTTGGATGATTGCTGGTTGTGATACTGAGGATGCAATTAGATAAGGTGTTGCAAAAATCGACAACTTTGCTCACATGAGCGAAACAAAGAAAGCCAGTACTGCAGGTGATGCTTGAGGAATTGCTGCACATGGGTGTCACTCGATCTGAGGTACATAACCCCCTTTTTGGTTTGTGACAAATAAATAATAATGAACTTCAAAAACATTATAATAAATCTAATAACAAAAAGTGAATATATTTATTAAAGTTTCAGCTTATAAGAACTCACTTAAAACCTTTGGAAAAACAAAAATAGAGTTCTTCAGAAAAATCATTTGACACTTGAGACAAGATTAGTGGTTTGGTCTATTGAACCTAGAAAATAATAACATAGCAAGAGAGAGATATTTGGGTGTGAGCGTTGCTAATCTGCTAAAACCTTTTTGAACAGAAAAATGCATAACTGCCGGAGACTGTTAAGAAATAAATTACAGACAGAACTTGATAATCACTTAGTACAAATTGAAAAGTGGGAAACCTCTTCCAAAAACTTGTTCAGATTAATTGATAGTTACATGTCTGTTAGAACAAAAGTGGGTTTGGGATTTAATAACTATATAGTTAAAATGAGTTAGGCTGAGATGACTCTGCATTAAAGTGTATTTACCACCACAAACCTCTGAAAGAAGTGGAAAGTAAGACCTCATTTCAATAGGTTTGCCAAAACTGATAGTATGAAAGCTGTGCCTCCACCTCTCTCTAGAGACTACACTCCTCTATCAGATCACACTGACTTAGATGAATCACAAATGTCTTATGGTACAAAGTCCTCAACCTCTGGTGACTCTAATTCTGTGTCTAATGACTTTGTCTCTTGTGATAACAGTGACAAGTCTTCAGAGGTCAACTCAAATGACTTTGCCTCCAGTGATTCAAGTGTCAAATCTTCAGAGCCCAAGTCAAAATTATTCTACTTCCGGTGCATCTACTTCCAAATAATCCACACAGAGAGTGAGGCTTAGATTGAGTCCAATGTTGGAACACCTATCCAAGAAACCATTAATGTTTCAGGATTTACCTATTTCTCTTGTAATAGTTTTGATAAGAATGGTAAACACTACTAGACTACTTGGTAATAAGATGGTCATTTTTAGTAAAAAGGCAGGTCAATTTAGGAAAAATCTCAATCTGTTTCTAAGTTTATTTTTGTATGTGGTGTATACTCATCTTATTAAGGATTGATGATTTTTTTGAGAAACAAATAGACTAATAAGACTGTTGTAATGAGTGGGACCTGTACATAGTAGGAATCATGTTAATCATCAAAATCAGTTTGTCCCACAAGCTGTACTTCTTAGGACTGGCAAAGTAAACATTCCTTCTGCTAGTCCACAACCAGTTCCTACTGGTAAGCCAAAGGTGCCTGAACCAGTTCCTACTGGTAGGCAAAATAGGGCCTTTTTTATTCCATAACACAAAAGTTCCCCTAACTGTTAAGAAGATATTCTCCATCATTTAACTTTTGGGATGGTAGCAAAGTACAGTATACCTATGCCCCCATTTAATTAGACCTAACAAGTTTCTTATTTTTCCAGACTTAGTACACCTAGTACCTCAAATGTATTTATAATCATATTCAATATGGTGGGGTAGATTGGCAACTGTTGTTAAGCAGCTCAGCAGATGATCTTGGAAGACACATAGAAAAGGTTTATATTGGGTACCCAAGAAATAATAGTGGATCTCACAACAACTTCATAAGACAACCCTTTTCAGATCCACAAGGCAGACCCAAGTCCATAAAGGCTTGGAGTCCCCCTTAATAACTAACTTTACCCATGTTGTATATAGTAGAAAAATTCTTATACTGATGTTGAGAAGCAAGGGATCTTGATAGTGGTTGTTCTAGCAGTAAGACTTGGCTTAACATGAGAAAAGACATTATGACTTTCAACGAAGTTCAAGAGGCAAAATGACTTTTTGGTGGTGTAGATGGTAGATTCCTGCAAAGGACAATTAGAACTCCCCCTGAATTTTGAAAATGTCTACTTATGTGAAGAACTGCAACAATTCAACTTGTTCTCCATCTCACAGAATTGTGACAAGAAGAATAGATTCTCATTTCACAGACACTGATTGTCTTGTGCTATCTAAGGACTTAAAGGCTTCTAGTGAAAGATGATGCTACAGGAGTTTCTAAGGAAACAAATCTTTACACCATTACCTTAAATAATCTTAGTCTCAAAGGGGAATTTTGGCTTAGTTTGTTGGCAAAACCTCAGTTGAATGAATCGTGCAATGTCAAAAGGAGGCATGGGGTCATGAGAACTATAAAACACGCGTGACACAAGAGAGTCTTGGTAAAGGGTAACTAGGTAGAGGCCTACCCCCAAACCTTTTCCAAGAATGACCCTAACAATGACCATACCTGTGTTGCATGCTGTAAAGGCAAGCAACACAAAGCCTCTTATAAGGCCATTACTACTGTGAGCTCCATTTCTAAACCTTTGCAATTGCTTCATATAGATCTCTTTGGTCCTACTTCAATTAGAAGCATTGGCTACAAATATTACTGCCTTGTGATCACTGATGACTATAACAGGTTTTGTTAGGTTTTCTTTTTAGAACCTAAGGATGAGACATATCCTATCCTTAAGGACTTTATTAATCTTGTTGAAAATCAGTTGAACAAAAAGTTAAAAGCTATAAGATGTGATAATGTTACATAGTTCAAAAATGCTCAAATTATTGAACTCTGTGGGTCAAAAGGGATAAAGAGGGATTATAGTAATGCCAGAACCCCACAACAAAATGGGGTTGCTGAGAGGAAAAATAGAACCCTCATAGAGGCAGCTAGAACTATGTTGGCTGACTCTAAGTTACCTACTATGTTTTGGACTGAAGTAGTAAGAACTGCTTGTTATGTCTTGAATAGAGTGTTGGTAACTAGTCCTCATAATAAGACACCCTATGCCTTATTGAATGGGAACATTCCTTCAGTCCGTCATTTTAAACCCTTTGGGGCTCATGTGACCATTCTCAACACAAGTGATCATTTGGGTAAATTTGATGGCAAGGCTGATGAAGGCTACATTGTTGGATACTCTGCAAGTAATAAAGCCTACAAGGTGTACAATATGCCTAATAAAAAGGTAGAAAAGACTATGAATCTGAGGTATCTTGAGGAAAAACCTAATGTACAGGGTCTTGGTCATGAATGGTATTTTGACCTCGATTATTTGACTGATACTTTAGGCTATAACCGTGTCAATGCTAACCAATCTGCAGGAACACAAGAAGCTTCAGCTAACCCTGAAGGTACACAAGATGTTGATTCAGACTCAGAATGTGATGAACAAGTCATCATTATCCCTTCTTATCCATCACACAGCATTCGAGAAGCTGAGTCTAAAGATACTTCTAGTGATGAAGGTGATGATTCTCCTCATGATTCTGCTGAAGAACTTTTTCAACAAGAGCTTGCAAGGCTGAAAGGTCAGGTACAGAGAGCCACCTCTGATGCACGTACAAAAACAGTTCCTTCTGGTTGCATACCAGTTTCTACTGGTAGCATCCAACTTCCTTCTGGTGATACAACGATTTCTCCTGGTGATGTTTCAGTTTCTACTGGTAGTGTTCCAGTTCCTACTGGTAGTTCAACTGACTCATTCTTTGATGACGAGCCTACAACAAGATTTCCTAGTCCATCAGACCTTGGAAATAATGAACCCTCACCTGGTATTTTCTCTTCTTCATCTTATGATGATGAGTTTGGTGCTGATCTAAACAATTTAGCATCAGCTGTGGAAGTCAGTCCTGTGGCAACTAAGTGAATCAATATAATTCATCCTCAATCTCTGATTCTTGGGGATCATACTTTAGCTGTGCAAACGAGAAGCAAGGTCAATAAGACTACTACTGGTGAATCTGCTTTTATCAGTTATATTCATGACCAGCAGAGAGACAATCATACAGACTTTCAACATTGTCTGTGTGCTTGTTTTCTTTCTCAAGTTGAACCACAAAGTGTAGCTCAAGCCCTTGAAGGTCTAAGTTGGGTTGATGCTATGCAGGAAGAAATGCAATAGTTCAAGTTTCAAAATGTATGGGTTCTTGTTGATTTGCCTGAAGGTAAATATTCTATTAGGACTAAGTGGATACTCAAAAACAAGAGAGATGCCAGGGGGATTGTTGTCAGGAATAAGGCTAGGCTTGTAGCTCAAGGACACAGACAAGAGGAGGGCATTGATTATGATGAACTCTTTGCTCCAGTTGCAAGAATAAAGGCAATCGGGTTGTTTTTAGCATTTGCCTCGTACATGGGATTTATGGTTTATCAGATGGATGTAAAGAGTGTGTTTCTTTATGGATAAATTGATGAGGAAGTATATGTCACTCAACCTAAGGGATTTGTGGATCCTCAACATCCCAAGAAGGTCTACAAGGTAGTCAAAGCTCTATATGGACTTCATCAAGCTCCAAGAGCTTGGTATGCAACCCTTTCTACCTTTTTGCCGAAACATGGTTATAGAAGGGGCACTATTGACAAGACTTTTTTTCTTAAGAAGCACAAAAGAGATATCATCCTGGTACAAGTTTATGTGGATGATATCATTTTTGGATCTACAAAGAAGGCCTGGTGCGATGAATTTGAGGCCTTGATGAAGGGATAATTTAAAATTAGTGCTATGGGAGAACTTACCTTCTTCTTAGGATTACAAGTTCAGTAAAGACCTGATGGAATTTTTATCAGCCAAAACAAGTATGTGAAAGAGATACTGTAGAAGTTTGATTTGGAGAATATCAAGACTGCCACTACACCCTATGAAGCTCAAAAGCCTAAGTTCAAGAATGAACCTGATATTCCTGTAAATGTACACTTGCATAGATCCATGATAGGTTCACTAATGTACTTGACAGCTTCAAGGCCTGATATAATATTTGCAGTCAGTGCTTGTTCAAGGAATCAAGTCACTCCTACTACTTCAAATTTGGAAGCAGTGAAGAAGATTTTCAAGTATCTTAAAGGCCAACCTAAGTTAGGCTTATGGTACCCTAGAGAATCACCTTTTGTGCTTGAAGCTTATAGTGACAGTAATTATGTTGGGGCAAACTAGGATAGGAAATCTACAACTGGTGGATGTCAGTTTCTGGGTTGGAGGTTAATCTCATGGTAATGCAAGAAGCAAACAATTGTGGCTACCTCTTCCACTGAAGCTGAGTATGTTGCTGCTGCTAACTGCTGTGGTCAGGTACTCTGGATACAAAATCAGTTATTAGATTATGGGTATAACTTTATGAATACCAAAATCTTTATTGATAACCAAAGTACCATTTGCATAGTTAAAAACCCAGTTTTTCACCAACGAACTAAGCACATAGAAATTAGGCACCATTTCATAAGAGATGCTAATGAAAAGAAACTTATTCAAGTGCTTAAAGTACATACTGATGATAATGTGGCTGATTTGTTAACCAAGGCATTTGATGGACCTAGGTTTAATCATCTTGTGGTTAACATTGGGATGCTCAATCCATAGATACTATGATTGAGGGGAGGATTTGAGTCCAAGGGGAGGACTGTTGTTGTATAATTTTCTAGAAAGTTGGTTTTTCAAATTTTGTTTTTACCACTTAGTTTTTCTTGCTTCAATATGTTTCTTCTAGTAGTTGTATTTTTCTCCTGGTAGTTTTCACTTTTTCTACTGGTAGTTTTAGTTCCTCTTGTTTGTCAGTAATTAGTTCATTCTGATAGTTAATTTTCCTTTACCTTTTATTGTATATGTTTTGTGTGTATTGGCCTCACCTTTTGCAGACTAATGATTCAAGAGGGTGGATTAGTGATTTTCTAGTGTTCAACATGGACCAAGTTGCCTTATTTTGTTGATAAAGAGTTCATACTAGGAGTTCATGTGTTCCCTCTGGTGTTACCATGTTTCCTACTGGTAGTGTTAATTTTCCTACTGGTAGTGTTAATTTTTCTACTGGTTGAGAACTTCCTACTGGTCATGTTCATTTTCCTTCTGGTTGACTTTTCTTTGTGCTGGTTATGTTCGTTCGTGTTGGTAGATTAAATTGAGTTTTATCTTAATTAAAAGTTACAATTGAGATATTGTTGGCATTTAATTCGTCAAAGGGTTTACTACTTAAATGGATAATTACTGTTTTCTCGAATTTTAATAATTACTTTTTCATTAAAACCCTAATTTCCAAACGGCCCAATACACATTGAGATCATTCCTCAATATAAATTCAATTCCCACTATCTACCAGTATCAACTCTCATTGCGATCAACAACCAGCACAAAATCTCAACCTTCTCTCCACAGCATCAATGGCCGCACCAAAATACAGGGATGAACACAACAAAGTGGGTTATTTGCAAAAACCCAAAGGCAGTGATGATTATCATCAAATTCTTGACTTTTTGGGGGCCTCTCACATAAGGTATGCTCTCACCCATGACCCCATCATCTTTGACTCATTAGTCAAACAATTTTGGTCAACAGCTACACTCAGGTCTCCGGAGTTAGGTCCTCCAGCTATCTTAGCTACCATTGATGCGACTTCCTACACCATCACTGAGGAATCCATAAGAAGTCAACTTCAATTAGCTGATGATGGCGGTATTGATGATTTACCCATTGCGGACATCTATTCTGGCATGGATAATCTTGGATATGTAACTGAAGGCAAGTTAACCTTTTTCAAGAACAAGTTTTCACCTCAATGGAGGTTTTTGGTCCACACCATTCTTCATTGTCTCAGCACCAAGTCTGGTAGTTGGGATCAATTTGGTAGCTCAATTGCTGTTGCTCTTATTTGTCTTTCTGATGGGAGAAGATTTAACTGGTCTAGCTACATTTTTAAGGGGATGGTTAGTAACATAGGGAATGCTAAAAAGTTCTTAATGTATCCTTGATTTCTTCAAACCATCTTGGGTATAGAAACCCGCATTACCAGACAGTACCATGTGTTCAAGTTGTCTAGCAAACTTTTTGCTAATATGAAGCTCAACTTTGTGGGGCAACCTATGCAACTTTTGGATGCTATGCTTTCCCAAGCTCAAGAAGGTGAAGGAGCAGGGGCAGATGAACAAGTTGTCCTACCACCTATTCCTGAAACTATTCCTGAGACTAGGCATGAATTTGACCATTCTCAAAACCATTTGACCACACCCCAAGACAATAAGCTATTCCCTCTGTTGCTCCTGTATTTGATCATGGTCAAAGGACTGACCCAAATATAGCTTCCTCCTCACGAATTCATGAGACTGATGATGACTCTTTAGGAGGCTCTTTTCATGTATCTCCACCAAGGTTCACTCAAGCTTCTCCTACAGGTCATGCTTCAGGAGGTGCAGGGGACCATATTACACTATCTGCTTTATCCTCTGCAGTTTCTACTCTTGTGAAGAAGGTACATTCTTTGGAAATTGAGCTCAAGGCACACAAGAAGCTATTTAAGGATGTGGTACTAAAATTGGTCAAGAAAGTCAAAGCATTGGAGGTCAAACTCAAGACCAAGAAAAGGAAGGTGGTGTTGAGTGATTCTGACCAAGACGAAGGAGGAGAGCAAGCTATGGACTTGGATGCTCTAATTGCATTGGCTAATGCAGCTGTGACTGTTGATTCCACTAAATCTCCTGGTGGTGCTTCTAGTAATCCTGCTGCTTGTTCCTATGATCCTACTAGTGATGATCCTACTAGTGATGATCCTACTAGTGATGATCCTACTAGTGTTGTTCCTACTACTATTGTTCCTACTGATGTTCCGTCTGGTGTTGATCCTACTGGTCCTTCAACCATTTCTCCTGGTAGCACAACTGTTCCTACCAGTAGTTCGATTCCTGCTGATGAATCAATTCCTGCTAGGAGTGGTACTACAACTGCTACTCCTTCAGATGACAGAAAGGGAAAAGGTGTTGCTGTTGAAGAACCTACTCCAACTCATGATAAGACTTTCAAGCAATTGGAAGAAGAAAGACTAGGTTGGGAGGCTGCTCAGAGATTACAAGCTCAATAACTAGCAGATTTGGAAAAGCACAGAGCTGAATCTCTTATGCAGGATGCTAATTTAGCTAGGCAGATGGCTCAAGACTTTGAGATGGCTGAAGACCAAAGAAAGAGACCGCAAGAGGTTCTTGCATCTGTTGCAAACTACTCAGATGCTGCTTGGGACATAATTTTGGCTCGTCTTCAAGCAAATCCAGACTTAGCTTCCATAATTTTCAGGGTAGATTTTACTGATGATGATTTTGCAGCCAAGATGGTTGCTTTGGTCACTTCTTGAAGGAAAGAACTTGTTGAGCAATGGGCTTAAGAACGGAGGGATAGGCTTATGACACCAGCTTAGCTCAGGCAATATATGAGAACTTATGTAAAGAATCAAGGCCCTGCTGTATACTCTACTGGTTGGACTATGGCTCAAGTTCAAAAACTCTCCCCTGACCAGCTTCAAGAAGAGTTTGATAAGATTCAACGAGCTATTGCATTCATACGGGGTCTGAAAAGAGATGGTAGTCCAATGCCTAACGCCTCTTCAAAGAAACTCAAGACTGGTAATGTTGAAGTCGACGTTGAAGCTCCTTCTCAAGATGTTTCATGAGAGAAAGTTGATGCTCCTTCTCATTCTCAGAATATTCCAGAAGCTCAAGTTAAAGTTCCTTCTCAGGAAGCTACAGTAGAGGATGTTGAAGTTTCTTCTCACATTGCTTCTAAAGCACAACACATTGCCTCTTCACTCAAGATAGTTGGTACCAAGAAGAAGCGATTAGGCAAAAAAGGTGTTCATACTTCTCAATCTACCATTCCAATTGAAGAAGGATATCCTGACGCTGAACACAAATTGTGCATTAAGTATGCTTTTGATGAGGATTCTGCTTCTGATTGTGATACACATGTTCATTTATATGTTGTTGTTGACTGGGAGTTATTGCCTACGGGGTTAGGATCGATCAATGCCATCTACAGACTCGACAACTCTCGCAAGTACTTCACAAACCTTAGGGAAATCCTTCACTTGGTCACTAAAGCAGACTTAATGACGATTTATGGTCATGTGATGATGTTTTATCAAGATAATAAAGCTGAGGGAGTTGGTCTTATTCTTTCAGGAGATCTTAAGATATTGATGGATTCACATGAAGTGAATGATGGTAGTGAGTTTTGGAAGAATCAACACACCTGGAGTATTCAAAACTGGAAGCTATATTCTTTTTCTGGTGTTCATGTGTTGGAGACAGTTAGTGGACTGGTTATACATATGTTTGTGGACAAGAAGTATCCCCTCTCTATCAACCTTATCGAAAGGATGCTCGATCATCAGCTGGAGATTTGTCACGGAACAGTGGGTAATGAACTTACTACTGCGGTTCAGTTGATTGCCTTTCTTAAGAAACAAATTTCTGATTCCAAGCGTCCTAAGGTTCATGAATGGTATTGTTAAGTTTTTTTTTTATATCATCAATCTTTTTGCTATTTAAAATATATTTTGGATATATAACGTTTTTATGTAGAATCTCTATACTTATTAGCTTTTGCACAGTGTCACATACCCATTTTTTAGTGCGCACCAAGTTTTGCTTATGGAAACAGTTTTTGGCATGCTGCTTGGTTTTATTGCAATGTATTTTGAACAAACAGAGCAATTTTCAGGGATTGGGTGTTGGCTAACCACCACACAACAAATGGTGTTCAACTCACCATGTCTCACAGACAAGAAAGAGTTGATTCACCATGAGGGTACGGCTCTGGTGTGATTCTCAAATCCGTTGATAGCTTTAATAGTTTGCTCAAAACTATAGGGTATTTAACTCACCCATGCTTCTTTTGCTGAGAGTTGAAATGGTCATCAATCCACCATGGATAATGCCCTTATTGGGAACCAAAGGATTGGCTAGTCCAAATACAAACGGCTATTGGTAAAGACTTAACAAATCCGTTGATAGCTGACAATTTGCTAAAAAAATGTAGGGTAATCAACTCACCTTGTTATCACAACAAAGAGTTGGCTAATCCTGAGCAAACGACTACAGGTAAAGACATATAAAATCCATTTATAGCTGTGATGATTTGCCAAAAATCATTAAGGTATTCCAATTCACCATTGATTCATGTTCTAAGAGTTGGACTGGTTACTAATTCACCAGGGTGATGTCATGATTCCACCAAAGAATTAGCTAGCCCAAGAGTGAGTAGCTACTTGGTAAAGGCTTATCAAATCTACTCATGTAGCTGAGGTGGTTCCAAAGTCTGTTGCTGGTTCAAGTTTTCCTGCTGCTTCTTCAACGTTGCTGCCTTTTGATGTTCAAGTTCAACAAGACTTTTGATGTTCGGTTCCAAGGCTATGAAGACCAATCTGTTTGACACAAGATCTGCTCAATGTTCAATGCTCATCATCATTAGTCTCTTAAAGGTGTTTGTATGAAGAAATACAGATATGTGCAGAAGTTTCATGTGTTCAAGTCAAGACTCAAGCAGATTGGATGTTGCTGTAAAGTTCATATTTCAATCCTCAAGGTTCAAGTTTGAAGATCTATCTAGAAACTGGAAATTAACTTAGTTAAATTCCAGTTTAGGGGAGGATTGTTAGGAATATTTGTAATACTTAGTTTCTACTAGTAGGTATGTAGTTCCTACTGGTAGAGTAGTAGTTCCTACTGGCAGGTATGTAGTTCCTGCTGGTAAGGTTATTATCATAGTTAGTCCTGGTAGGCTAAATCTAGTTCCTACTGGTAGAATACTTAGTCCTGGTAGAGTCAAATAGTTATTCCAGGATAAGATTTTAGTTAGTTAGAGATGAGGATATGCATGAGCTAAATAAGGAAGATATTCATGCATATCAATCTCACGCGTTTTTAGTAAATGCTGATTAGGGTTTCTCCACTATAAAGAGAACCTACGGCTTAGGGAAATGTACACATCCAGAAAAACGCATTTCTCCTTGTTAATTAATAGAAATCCATAGAAGGATATTTTAGTTTTATTAGTCTTGTTCTTCTTATTAGTTGTGTCTATATTCCGCATAGACATTAGCTTTCTTAAGCAAGAGTCTCTCTTGTGATTAGCTTGTGATTACATAGGTTAATCACCATCCTTAACAGGCAGTAAAGATCTATCTAGAGTGGGATCCAACACTTCTTTAGCATGCCACCAATATCTTCGGCCTCAATGTTTTCAATCTTAACTGCTTCTTTCTGAGCCTCAAGGATTTGTGACGGAAGGTCCAAGCCAATAGTCATAACTAAGACTCTTACTCGTAATGGTTCAATCCTTTCTTTTCGGCTCAAAGCATCTGCTACAACATTTGCTTTCCCCGGATGATAACGAATCACACAATAGTAATCACTGAGGAGTTCTATCCATCGACGCTACGTCATATTGAGTTCTTTCTGGTCTAGGATATGTTGTAGGCTCTTATGATCAGTGAATACTACACATCTTGTGCCATACAAATAGTGCCTCCAGATCTTTAGGGCGAACACCACTGCTCCTAATTCCATATCATGGGTAGTGTAGTTCTTCTCATGAACTTTCAGTTGTCTAGAAGCGTATGCAATAACCTTCGTCCTTTGCATCAGTACAACACCTAACCCTTTTATGGATGCATCATAATATACTACAAAATCGTCACTGCCTTCGGGTAGTGCTATAATAGGTGCATCACATAGCTTCTGTTTCAGCAGCTAGAAAGCTGATTCTTGTTCTTCACCCCAATTAAACTTCTTGTTCTTCTGTGTCAGCTCAGTCATAGGTTTTGCTATTTTAGAGAATCCTTTGATGAATCTCCTATAGTAACCTGCAAGACCTATGAATTGTCGAATCTTCGAAGGGGTAGTAGGAGATGCCTAATTCTTAACAACCTTGATCTTAGTTGGGTCCATGTGAATACCACTGCTATCAATCACGTGTGCAAGGAATTTTACTGTATTGATCCAAAATTCACACTTGGAAAATTTTCCATACAGCTCTTCCTTCTTTAGCAACTCCAGGATAGTCTTGTTATCGCTTTTTAGGCAAACTCGTCAATTCATAATATGAAACTTAACCACTTGTGTCCAGTTATAAAACATTGCATGTTTCTCACACCAAAAACTTTGTAAAACAAAAGCATGTAAAACGTGGGGCTATGAACTCACCTTGAGTGAGCGTTGTCAAGTTTCACAGATAATGTTGCCAAGCAAATCGTCAGATGCCAAACACATATTTAAATTACAGGTCGGTTATAAGTACATGTACTTCGATTAACCAATATCATATAATCTATCTAGATCATTTACTTATCGTTCGGACTATCTATATATTTAGAGGTCATGTAGTGAACGTATGAGGAGCTAGGACACTTTAAAATCGTTAATTCCAACAACTCGTCGGATACGCCACCCCGGGCTAGAGGCCTCATTATGAAACTCTCTAGTAATATAGCACTTTGCTTAACTAATACCACATATAGGTCTATATAGTTCAATCACCATCTAATTGTTTTGGAAAAATTGCGTTTAATAAGTTAAAACGTTTATATTTCCCGTTGTAGTAAAACTGGCGTAACTTTCGCGTTTTAAGTCGATTTTGTGTTTCTTATGCCCATACTCATTTTGTATTGGACGAGTTATATAATTTGCATTTTCATATTTTTGACCCTCTGATGAACAGTACTTTTTACTGTTAACGCCAGTTATAAAGTTATTTTTCTAGGTTTTAATTATGTAAAACCCGGTAAAGTCGTATTTTTTTCGTATTGACTCCGTTTTTAGTGAATCTCTGTCGAGCACGTTCTGTTATTGAAAGTTCTAATGATTTATGAGGTTTACAAAAATAAAAGTTTCTGTCATGAACAGTAACTTTTATAAAAATAGTTTTATAAAAGTATTAATTGTTGTAAACTCGCGAAATTCATAACTCGTTCGTTATTAATTAGAAAATTTACGGATTCTTATCATTTTGGAATCCTAAGATATGTGTAATCTGTAAAAAGTACTAAACTTTCTGTTTTTAAATAAGTTTTATAAATTGTTTTATAAATTTCTTTTATTCATATCCGTTTATTTATCGTTTACTTGTTTCTTACCGTAACTTTTTTCTGTTATCAATCAGTTTATCAAGTTTCTTATTATGCGGATTATATTTGAGATGTAGTATTTTATAAAAATATAATATAAATATATTTTTATACATACTTAGACACACAGAGGACGACCCACACACGACACTCTATGCGAACATGACTTTCTTAAGTCCATATTTAACTTTGTTTTCATACTTTCAACTTTGTGACTTTACCACAAGTCTTAAATATTATATATGTTATATATGTTACATATAATAAGAGTCCATTAGTCCATAATTGTCCTCATATGTCCAAATTTACCAAGTCCATATTAACACTTTTAAACCATAACTTCTTAAGTAACCTTTTTACTTCAAGTTCATACTTGAACTTTTTATACATTAACCAAGTGTACAAGATTTATACTTCTAATATAATCTTATTTTAGTGTTCATATAACATGAATAAAAGTCCACATAAATCAAGACATTACAGTCATTTGCATTTCTTTTACTTGAAACATTATTAACTCATTTATAAACCCTGTTAATACATAAATCATATTTTTATGCTTAACCAAGAGTGTAAATCACTTATGTGTCCATTTTAACATGATGTCATTAACATCATGAGATATGTGAAAGTGTACAAAATGATGACAACAAGTAGAAACTCCTTTTTACATGATCAAAATCTAAATGGTGATTAAGCATAATGAACTAACATATGCATATAATTGATAATTGTACGACATAAAGAGTTCAAGATGACCATATGTATGAATGATAGATGACGACTTAACTAAATCTAACCTTGTTTAGATTTTAAAACCAAAGCTTGCACAATATGACCCTAGTTTTCCATGTGAAAACCCTACTTTCCTTTCTTGATTAATGCTTGATAAAATGGTATAACCAATGCTTGGAAACTATTTAGAATATCTTGGATATTAAGATGATTGTGTATAAAGTGTGTATAGGCTGTTAAAAATTTTTGTGTATGGATTTAGTTAAAGGGGTGTTTCAAGCTGTGGCATGCATGAGAGCCAAATGAGAGATTTTTGAGTTTCTAGCTAAGTGTTTATGTTGTATGTGTTATCTCACCACTTGATACTTGCATATATGATAAGTATTAGTCAAAAAAGTATTGCAATGAGTGGTCTTAGGGACAACTTATGTCGTAGGAAGAAAGCAATGGATCAAAGTGAAACATAGTATGGCTATGTTTAGTGCAAGTGAAGTACAAAGCTAACTTGTAAAGAAAATGTGTGCTTTATGACTCCAATGTTGTTGTTATGTCATGGGATAGGAGGGGGGGGGCGGAAATGGGTTTCTAGAAGCCTTTTGATATATAACTTATTATTTAGTGAAAGTTATACTAGTTACAAGTTATAGTTTGAAAATAAAAAGGTGTTTACTTGAAAGTATTCATGTAATGTTTTATTTTCTTATGAACAAAGTGTAGAGTAATATTAACTTGGGTAAATTTAATAAAACTTTG
Source organism: Tanacetum coccineum (assembly GCA_026074375.1). Taxonomy (NCBI): domain Eukaryota; kingdom Viridiplantae; phylum Streptophyta; class Magnoliopsida; order Asterales; family Asteraceae; genus Tanacetum; species Tanacetum coccineum. The sequence goes on from BQNB010027690.1 coordinate 42,496, forward strand.
AGTGTTGGGTACAATTGTGGGTATTCGTTGAAGCGTAGATTAATTAACGTGATTTCGGGTATGCCTAAACGCAATTTATTGCGAAACGTATACACTTTACATATCTGATAAAAATAAAATGAACAAAGACCATAATTATTCTCAAAATAATTATTTAATACTTGCTTGATATAAACGCTTAATTGTTTGATGCCCGTTTACATTGAACGCTAATTTTTAGCCTACGCGATTTAGCTTAACGTTTACGATTTAAAACAAACACGTACAATATAAAAGATGAATAGTAGATTTATCGACGTTGTCAATGTCTTGAAAACACAGGGTGTTATAACAACACCCAGATAAGGCAATATATTCAGCTACTGTACTCGAGATGGCAGTGCACTTTTGCTTCTTGGACGACCAGCTAACAAGTTTGTCACCTAAGAACTAAGCGTTTCCTGATGTACTACCTCTAGTGTCCTAACACCCCGCGTGGTTGGCATCTACATATACTGTTAGTGACATATCGGTGTGCTTCGAGTACTAGAGACCCATGTTGATGGTTCCCTTAAGGTATCGAAAGATCCGTTTCACCGCTTGTAAGTTCTTTTCGGTTGGCTTTGCCTGATACTGAGCATATAAGCAGACTGCATAGATAAGGTCAAGTCAACTAAATGTAAGATACATGAGGGATCTAATTATGCCATGGTAAAGTGTAGCAACAACTGGTTTCCCTTGTAGATCTTCATCCAGTTTACTCTTTTCTACCATAGATGTGTTGACATAATTAGTAGGAAGCAAAACATATTTTTTAACAATTTCAGAAGCATATTTAGATTGGTTTATAAAGATGCCTCTTGGACTTTGAGAAATTTGTAATCCTAAAAATAATGACATATTCCCTATCATTGACATCTTGAACTTAGTGGTCATCTGATTAGCAAACTCATTACACATGACAATATTAGTGGATGCAAATATTATATCGTCAACATAAATTTCAAAATCACCTACCATAGGCGTGTCGACAGAATCAATAGTAAGCAAAACATATTTTTTAACAATTTCAGAAGTATATTTAGATTGGTTTATAAAGATGCATCTGAGACTTTGAGAAATTTGTAATCGTAAAAAGAATGACATTTGTCCCATCATTGACATCTTAAACTTAGTGGTCATCTGATTAGCAAACTCATTACACATAACAATATTAGTGGATGCAAATATTATATCGTCACCATAAATTTGTAGCAGTAATAATTCGTTCCCAGCTTGCCATGTGAAGAATGTTGGATTAACTGGACCTTTGGAGAAATGTTGTGAGATTAGGAAGCTTGACAGCATGTCGTACCGTGTACATAGTGCTTGTTTAATACCGTATAGGGCCTTTTTCAGCTTGTACACATGCGATGGGTTGTCTTGATCAACAAATCCTTCTGGTTGAGAAACGTAGACCTCTTCTTTAAGCTCGTCATTTAAGAAAGCCGTTTTGACGTCCATTTGGTAGATCGTCATATTCTTATGAGTGACATTTGCTATGAAGATACGGATGGCCTCTATTCTAGCAACCGGTGCAAATGATTCCTCGAAATTGATTCCATTTTCTTGCCTGAATCCTTGAGCAACTAGTCTAACCTTATTTTTTAGTACCCCGCCAAATTCTTCTGTCTTGACCTTATAAATCTACTTTATTTTGATCAATAACACTTTATCTGGACACGACACCAATTCCCAAACTTTTAGTCTTTGAAATTCATGAATTTCTTCTTGCATTGCATCGATCCATGATGGCTCAGTCATTATTTGTTTGAAGTTTTTGGTTCTACCGAAGTTAGGAAGGCATCAAAATAACACCACATGACGTCAGTTTGGAGTTTCTTTCTTATTGAGACAGTGCGAGAAGGATCTCCAATTACGTTTGCTATAGGATGATCCTTAGTCTATCTACCAAGGTGTTCAAATAGAGTGTGGGTTTGTCTTACATTCGATGGTAATCCTTGAGAAGTCGAGTCTTCATGAAGAGATTCATGAAGCAGATCATCATGAAATATTAGTGTTTTTGGTGATTCTTCAAAACCTTGAGAAATGTTTGAAGAATGTTCTTGTTCTTGTGTTGATGGAATACTTGTTGATGGAGCATCCTGGTCAATGGAAGTTGACATAAGAGAATCGGCTAAAACCACAGCTCTAGGAGCAGCAACTTCTTGAACTAGAGAAACAACAATAGATGGAGTATTGAAATATTCATTGAACATAGTATGAAACAAGCGATCCTAATCATCTATTTTTGGTGGAATACAAGGTTGTTGAGAAACAGAGTTTGGAACGAGTCCTGAACTGGATGTAGCAAGAGTCATAGAATGAAGCCTGAGTCCTGAACTGAATTGTTCAGAAGCCATAGCTATCAGCTCATCAAATGTCACATGAATTGTTTGAAAAAAACTATGTGCAAAGAGGTGAGAAAATCTGTGGAAACAGTCCACTATTTATAGGGAAAAATATTAATTTTTTAATTGGGCGGTCCCATTAATTATACAAGGGCGGTCCCTTTAATTATGGCTGGTCCCCTTAATTAATTAAGGGGGCCGCCCGTTTTTCAGACTCTCCCTTTTTTGTCTTTTTGTAAGGAAGGTTTTTCTGGAACTTTCTAGTCGTTTTTGGGTAGAAAATTTGAATTCAAAATTTTATTTTGAATAAAACATTTTTTTATAAATACAAAAATGTTTTGTATATGTTTTTTAAAAATGTTTGTCCCATTTTATAAAAAACTGTAAGGTTTGGAAAAATAAAAAATTTCTTTAATCATTCAACAAATTAAAGTTTGTTTGTTCATACCTTTAGTGATTTATGTCAGGTGCGAACATAAATTTGTTGTTGAAGAAAACATGAGACGTCGAAAGATGTTGACGTATGAATTGATGATTTGTGATTACAAGTAACTTAAGCACTTTACGTTATGTGTTATAAGTTATATGTTTGTCATCACCAAAACATGAAGAGAATGTACAAATTAAATATCGTAATGTAATATTTCTACCAACAAATTAGTAAATTAATAATTAAATAAAAAAATAAAAAATAAATAATTAAAGGGGTGTTCGGCCGGTTAGGGATAAAGGAAAAAAAAGAAACAATTTGATATCAATAAGGATTCTATTAGTATAAATACAAATCTAATAAAACCCTAAATCACTTTTTCTCTCCCCTCTCCCCTTGTGATCGCCGAACCTTCAAGAGAAGAAAAAAAAGATTTTTTTTAATCAAGAACGAGTTGGTGATCTAGTGTTTCAAGAATCAAGGTTTAGGTATGTTTCAATTAAGCTTTTGTTTAATCTTTCTTTAAAACATGTAACAATTAATATGATGGATCATTAGGGTTTTTAAAACTTCTGTAATTAAGGATGTTTTAATCATGCTAGAACGTTTAGGGTTTAATTAGGATCTTATTGGTGTAAGCGGTTAGGTTTAAATCGCGTTAATTCATGATTTAGAGTTGAGCAGAATTTAGGGTTGTGTTCAACTGATGATATCTAGAGGTTAAAAACGTGTTTTGATATGATTCAAAAGCCTAAATTGTAGTTCAAAGAGTCTATTTTTCAAAAAGTCTGGCCTCGAATGATTTGGAGTTTTAGAAGTTGGTTAAATATTGATTACAAGAAAAGATGTCAAAAACAGTAAATAAGGGTCAGATTTAGGTCATGTTTAGGAGGGTAAAACCCTAACTTAAAAGTGGAATTAAGGTTAGCCAATCTACAGTGATTAAGTTCTATATGTATATAAAGAAACCCTAGAAGGAGAGCTTCTGATTGTGTGTCTAAGTAGGGTAATTAGGGCCATACTTTTTAGTGTGCAATCAGATCCGAATTGGGACAGTTTTGAAGTTTGATTTTATTTGGGATAGTTGCACATGTAATGAGTAATTGGGAATCACAAGGTAGTTAGTAAACTCATAAATGAATTTAAGTGATTTTTGGTATAATTTATGAAGGTTAGCAAGTAAGGGTTTTAAGAGGCTTAAGTTACACTAAAATTCTGCACTTTTGAACAAATTGTAGTTAACTTGTGTAATAAGTTAATGAAGTGGTTCAGGTTGGGCATGGTGTTGGGGTGACCCATGATGGTTAATCACACCCTTAGACATCCATCATATGTGTGTTACATGGACGAAATCTTTTAGCGATCATTTTGCGTTGGACGTTGTAACTGTTTTATTTATTTGTATTGTTGGTGTTAAGAATTGGACAGCTGCGTTTTGGCATTCAGGTGAGTTAACATTAGTCCCATTTTTATTGGTTTTAAACTTAGGTGGAAATGATGAAAGTGTTGAATTGACTTTTAAATTTCTTTGTTTATGTGTTTAGAGTATAAGATGGACTATTAAGTGTTGATATGCATTATGTGATACATGTTATTGTGGATGTGATATTGATGTGTGAGCTAAGTCAGGAGGATTACTTGCGAGTATCTCCGGCCTGCTTAGTAGAAGGTATTGTTGCCTAGTCCGGAGGGTTACCTGCGGGTATCTCCGGTCTGAGCTAGAAGGAATGAGATTTGGTTATGTGATATTGAGATATTGCCTAGTCAGGAGGGTTACGTACGAGTATCTCCGGTCTGAGCTAGAGGGTAAATGGAATTGGATTGATCCAAGAGCAATTGAGGTCGTTTGCTTGGTATTTGATATGATTGGATTGAATTGCATGTTAGCGTGTATGTTATTTAGCATAATTGTCATGCAAAATGTATTGTTTTATAATCACATAAATTGGATAAATCATTTTGGAAATTGATTGGATACGTGTATCTGAAAACCTATGTTTCTCACCAACCATTATGTTGATGTAATAAGTCCCCCCCTCCCCAAAGTCCACCCACACCCATGGAGGGTCCCCCCCCCCCATACTTGGGTTCCCCACAAGTCTTGTTATGGGCGGGACTTGTAATGGAGGATTGATATGGGAAAAATTGCTTGTGGACTGGTTCATCGAGTACTTTTACGCTGGTTTTCTCATAATCCGGTACTCATTACCTATTTGACTCTAGGTCGATATTTTTAGGTAGTTTTACTCCCCGCTACGAAGACGAGGTTTGAAACTCGTCCCATACTCAGTAGAACCCATCATCGTCATGGGTATCAACCTTGAAGGTTTTGAGAGTACCGGTATTGACCGAAAATTATTAGTATGATTGATTTATAATTTATTTATTGAAAGGATTGAACACAGCCTCTTAAGTTTAAATAAATAAAATTAAATCACCGAACCATTAAGTTTATCATTTCTTACTCTTACATTAAATTTGGATGCTTCTTTATGTAAATATGGAATTATAAATGAGTGGGCTTAATGGTATCCGTATCTGACACGGGTATGAAACCTGAACTCGATAATTCACCAGAATCCGTTAAAAGGGTCTAGAGACACAATCGTGTCTTACTACTCAGCAGAATCTTAAGGCCTCTCACTTGGAGTACCTGATCACATTCTTAAGTTTATTACATTTGCCGTTGCTTATCCTCGCGTATCAAGAACTGTTCATGAAACTAATGACTTGTTACACACTTGAGCTAATGGGAGCTGATTCATCGAAGCTTTACGATGCTGAGTATTTTTTTTTTTTTTTTTTTTTTTAATAATTCCGCCGTCTATCGCATAAGCTCTCTCGCGAGCTCCTCCCATTTGTTGAACTTTATTATGGGGATATTGTCTCTCGAAACGTCCTCACTTCCCGTATCCCATCACCGTTTGTTCTAAGTTATTATTGTTATGGTTACTGTTATTGGGTCCTGGAGCGGTCCAAAACTCGTTTGAATTTTATCAATACGTATGCAACCCCAATTTCTTTATAAACTAGATAAACACTTATGATGCGTAACTTCTAGACGAACTATTTTCAAATCGGGTCACTAGTACGTAAGACTTCGGTGCGATACATCCGGAAATGCCTAGTAAGTTGGGTACTTACATCTATAAGCCACGTTGATGTGAATCATCGAACATTTCAGATAGCAAAAAAGAGACACCTTCGTGGGACATTTAAAACTTTATACAGACACACTCACGTGACTACACTTTCTTTTGATGATTTCACTATTAAAAGATTTTTTTTACACGGTTATATCAGTCATAAGATCTGTAATGATATTTTTTTTGAGATACCCTTTGATGGACTTAAATATTCTAGTCAAACTAGCCAAAACTTTGTTATTCCCGAGGGAGCGTAGAAAACATCAATACGTTGTTGATTTGATTGTTGTAGCCAGAGTCCTGTTCTAGAGACTAGGCTATTAAATCTTAAATCTTTTCTTGGTCACTCAATCGGATGACACAAATTAAATCTCGGGAAGAGATTTCTTTAAGGGGTAGGTACTGTAACATCTGAGAAATTTTGAAATTTTAAAAGACTATTTTAACCTTTGACTTTTCGAGCCTCGCTTGACTTTTTTGATTTTGACGTTTTATAGATAATAAAGCAATTACCGCCTATGTCCAGGTAAAATTTTTGGAACATATTTTAAATAATAAATTATATTTATTATTTACACACGTTGATACAAGATTTTTAACTTATTTGATTCGAAAACGAAAAAGGATATATATTAATTCATAGTTGATTTATCAAAAAAAAAACGAACCACTAAATCATGTTTCACGATTCAGACCCTAAAGCAATTTGTTGTAAAACAATATTTCAGGAAACTTTTAGTTTACCCAGATTGGAAAATAAAGCAGAAGCGGGCTAAAAACAGCCCGCAAAGTTTTGAAAACTACACACAACTAGATACCGACACTAAAAATAATTAATTTTTTTTTTAATTATCACTATTTATTTAATTAAAATATTAAATAAAATTTTTTTATATTTTACTGTATTTTAAGCGTTGTTGAAACGCGAATACCGAGTGAATTTTTTTTTTTTATTTTGTTTTAACCAAGTCATAAGTTAATAATAAGAGTTTTAAATAAATTTTATAAAACGTTTATGAAAATTAGTCGAGTGAATACTCATTTTTATCAGAAAAATGATTTAGAAAACAATGGCGCAAGTTTCGTGTTTTGAATCTTCCGTTAAGTAGCTTAAACGAGTCCCGAACCAATATTTTATAAAAGTTTCTCAATATTACACTTTTGGTCCATGTGATACTATTTATATAATTGACCCTCAATTATCTATGACTTGTCTTTTGCTTTTAAAGTTTTAATATAAATAAAAATTTTATATATTTTTTATTCTATTTCATTCTTATATATAAAACCACACACTTATAAACCCTCTTCTTTTTTTTTCTCTCTAATTATCCGGCCATCCGCCTTTTCCTCGCCTGGCCACTGGCCGCCGGCCACACGGCCGACGCCGGAAAACTTTTTCGGCGAGTTGTCCGAGCCAAACCCAAAAAATGAATCCCAACACGGATCTACCCGATCCCCACATCACTCGCCCCACTCGCGCCCCCACCATCTCCACCACTCAGCCCGCTCGGTTCCACACGACCCCAAGGGTGCGTGGGTTTTATATTTACACGGCGAGAGCTCGTTCGGTTTTATTTTAAAAGGCACCAAGGGGTGCGTTGGGGTGGAGTTATAACCCGAAAGGCTGCGTTTGGTTTTCTATCAACACCACTAGGGTGCGTTGGGTTTTTGGTAGCACCACGGGTGCGTTTGGTTTTCCCAGCCGAACCCACCATCAAAAATGGTGTTCGGGTTGGTTCGTTATCACCACAGCCACGCCCTTAAGGTGTCAGGCTGTGGCTATTTTTGTTATTTGTTTTAGGTTGATATTACCTTGCTTTTGTCTTGGTTACTCGGCTGAAAAACACGCCCGTATAAGGGTGTTTGGGTCTGCGTTCTATCACCAAAAAACGGTGTTTGATTTCATGGTTTAGCAGCAGCCACGAGGGGTGCGTTTGGTTGTGCTCGACAGCCCGCAAGGGGCGTTTAGTTAGTGGTAATAGCAAGAAAAGGGTGAAGTGGCTTTAATAACCATATGGGGGTGTTTGTTGGCTGTGGTTTCACCCGCGGGGTTGCGTTTTTTTTGGTTGTTTCGCGCTTAGGTGCGTTTGTTTTTGGGTCAGCAGCACCGACGCTGGGTGCGTTTGGCGTAACAGAAAACTGTAAAGGGGCGTTTGGTTTGACAGCTGCACCGCAAAGGGTGCGTTTGGTATAACAAAATTTTCATAATCGATAAATAAAAATTATCGCGAGATTTATAAATAATAAACCGGATATATATATTGGTCGTTTAAAATGGTTAAATAAATATGTCATGTATTAATTAATCTTGCCTAATCATATATGTTGAACACATGAATAAATTTCAACATGTATTATTTAAAAAGGGTTAAGTTATTATAATTTCAGATTCCTTTTAATTCGTAATATATCAATAACGGATAAACAAACGGAAGCTATACCTTTACAAATGGGATAAATATTCTACAACCCGTCGGGGAAACAATATATTAAACTATAAAATAATCTTATATTTTATAATTAGAACTAGAAAAAACATTCATAAACAGTAGTAAGAGTTTTAAAACGTCTCGTTTACTTAATTTGCAGATTTAAATGTGTGTTCATTTTTAAAAAGAAACTGTCCATTAAATCATTTGGGATATCCGAGGAACGTGTTCGAATTATTTAGTTTCTTTAATTTTTATTATTTCTTTCTTTATATAATACTTGGGAAAGTATTTATATAATTAAACCATTTTAGTTTTAATTGTCATCTTTTAGGGAACACACACTGTTGTGTTTCATATCGCTTCGTGTTATCTTGTGGTGGGGATATCTTAATAGATATATTTACCTGATAGAATTTTTAATTTGTTCATTTATACATTATGCTAATATATACGGTTTTATTTACCACCTTGCTGGTTACTTTTTGATTTATTTATTTAACCAACCACCAAACTATTACAACTTTAAATCTAAATCTTTTATCATATGTGTGGTATAGCTTATTGTGAGAGTGCTCATTCATCGGAAAACATGTTAAATCATCCTAGGTAGTGGGTCTTAGCCGTTTAAGATAAACCGCAAACTTCTCTGGGTCGAGCCGTTCTCTGTTTCCGTTTCGGACTTGTACTTCAATGTCGTACCATTCCCGCCATCGTTCGTCATCAGCGATGTGAGTTTATAGCACCTCTTTCACTTGTTTTACATTTGCTTTACAAATCTCGAGGGAGAATACATGCTCAATACAACTTGTTTACATATTCATTACAACACCTTTTACATACTATTCTACACACTTGGTTTACATACTTGATTTCGCAACTCTTTACAAACAATTACATGGTTGATTACAGACTTGGTTTCATACTTTGTTACATACTCATTTGCCTATGCGATTACGAAATGTTTGCTTACTCATTACTAATTCGATTTACGTGATTGTTATCATACTCTTTTCTAATTATGGATTTAAGTTCTCAAAGCTAAGTTACAAATACAACGTAATTTTTATTGGACACAAGGTGTTTTCGGTTATATTCTCCTGTTTTAGTGTTTGCCTAAGTTAACATATCCACCATTTGCCACATTTAATGACCTTGTTAGATTCTTGACCGGTGATCCGGTTAAGGATGCGCGAGGGTATAAATAGATCTATTTGGATTGACATCCCTATTCGGTAGTGAGTACCGCTCATAGTTTCGACTGTACTGAAAACAACGGAAGCTTAATGTCGAATAATTTGGATGTTTAAGGGTCTTGAAACATCTACACGGGCACATTTTGTGCATTAATTTGCATACATTTATGTCAAAGCTTAAGTGTCATGAGCTTAGTGCAAAACAGTAGATTTTAGTTATGTTGCTACTGTATTTGTTTTAGTAGAACCCATACATTTGGAAATCGAAGATTCTACTGTCCCATACTACTTATTAAACATTACTAGTTTTTGAACACTTTTCATTATATTTGGCGGCGATAGCAAATGAAACTTAACTCTTTTGGTTCACATTTTACTCTTACCTTTTGGAGAGTAATTATAAGGATTGAAATAAATTCATGCGTACATTATAAATCTTTGGATCTTCAACATTTACATTTTATACTTACAAAACTTATGACTCACCAACTATAATGTCGACACTTAAGCATGTTTTTCCTCAGCGTGAATTAGATGCTTGGCTACTTGATGTTGCTAATGTGTCTAAAAATTGACAAGATTCATAGGATTCTACTTTACTACAAATGACAAATCTCGTTGGATTTGGATTATTTTCAAGCTTTTCACTGTGTGCATTTATGGACAAATGTTATATCAATTTCTAAGGAAATCATCATGATTACTTTTCAATCGGAACATATTTAGAGGTGTTGTCTTGTATTCTTGTGCTGAGTTTATGATAGTAAACGCCCCCTGACATATTTCGCTGTTACACATTTTTGGGGGTGTTACATAATCAATTAAGCGACAATTTTACACAATACTTTCTTCGTTTTCAGAATTGAATAGGGCTAGTCATGGGCTGAACGAGTCTGATGATACTTGAGTTATCACATTTTGAATGAAGGCTTTTCATCATACGTTCTTTGGCCTCCACAAACAAAATGGTCTGTTCTTCAACACTTGGGCCTGCATCAATAAGCGACACATTTTTACACACACTACTCCCCGTTCCCCGATTCGAACTCGGCTTGTCATGCGGCCTTGAAAATCGAGTTCTCTCAGATCGGAGTATTATTGCCTTATTTTAAATAAAAGTCCTTTTCTTCATATGATCTTGGGCCTCCATAATCAAAATGGTCTGTTCTTCAACACTTGGGCCTGCATCAATAAGCGACACATTTTTACACAATACTTCCCCGTTCCAAGATTCGAATCGGCTGGTCATGGGCCTGAAATCAAGTCTCTGAGACCGAGTTATGCCATTTTGAATAAAGGCCTTTTCTTCATACGATCTTGGGCCTCCATAAACAAAATGGTCTGTTCTTCAGCACTTGGGGCTGCATCAATAAGTGACACATTTAAACACAATAATTCTTCGTTCCATGTTTCGAATCGGCTGGTAATGGGCCTGAAACCGAGTCTCGGAGACCTAGTTATGCCATTTTGAATAAAGGCCTTTTTTCATACGATCTTAGGCCTCCAGAAACAAAATGGTCTGTTCTTCAGCACTTGGGGCTGCATAAATAAGCGACACATTTTTACACAATACGTCCTCGTTCTAAACTTAGAATTGGCTGGTCATGGGCCTTAAACCGAGTCTCTGAGACCGAGTTATGCCATTTTGAATAAAGGCCTTTTTTCATACGATCTTGGGCCTCCATAAACAAAATGGTCTGTTCTTTAATATTTGGGCTTGTATCAATAAGTGGCACATTTTAACACAATACTTCCTCGTTCCAAGCTTCTAATCGGTTGGTCATGAGCCTGAAAAGGAGTCTTTGAGCTCGAGTTACGCATTTTGAATAAAGGCTTTTTCTTCACACGATCTTGGGCCTCCATAAACAAAATAGCCCATTCTTCAACACTTGGGCATGCATCAATAAGTGACACATTTTAACATAATACTTCTCGTTTCAAGCTTCGAATCGGCTGTTCATGGGACTGAAACGGAGTCTTTGAGACCGAGTTATGCCATTTGATAATAAACGTCTTTTCATATTCGATCTTGGGCCTCCATAAAAAAATGGTCTATTCTTCAACACTTAGACCTGCATCAATAAGTGACACATTTAAACACAATAATTATTCATTCTATGTTTCGAATCGGCTAGTAATGGGCTTGAAACCGTGTCTCTGAGACCGAGTTATGCCATTTTGAATAAAGGCATTTTCTTTGTATAAACTTGGGCCTCCATAAACAAAATGGTATGTTCTTTAACACTTAGGCCTGCATCAATAAGCAACACACATTTTTACACAATACTTCCCCGAACCAAGATTTGAATCGGCTAGTCATCGGCCTGAAATCGAGTCTCTAAGACCTAGTTATGCCATTTTGAATAAAGGCCTTTTTTCATATGATCTTGGGCCTCCATAAACAAAATGGTCTGTCCTTTAACACTTGGGCCTGTATCAATAAGTGACACATTTTAACACAATACATCCTCATTCCAAGCTTCGAATAAATTGTTATACCAATATGAGCTTAGATTGTTTCTAGTTGCTATTATCAGTATTTTACTCTTGAAATGGGTATTAAAAAGTGTGAAAACCAAGTCTTAGGTCTGCACTATTTGGTTTTGTGATTTGTGGTCAAGTGCATCAGTTATGGAAAATAGCTTTTAGCCATTTTAAAGGTAAAATTAGCTTTTGATACTTATTGCACAAGTAGTTCATAGGATAAACAAGATCCGTTAGGGCTTATTTTAGATAAATTTGCTTATTTACCATCTGTTTTTAGGTCTGTAAACTAGAACTTTGTCTTTTTATAACAATTTGAATAACCAAAAAAATAGAGTAAACAGCTTTTTCATCATTCTTTTTCTAGGCTTATTTGAATTTCGAAATACTTTTTAAGAGCTGTTTTATATAGTTTATAGATCAAGCTTTCTATTGGTATAAGCCACTAAGTCATAAGGTTCTGTTTATTTGTTGAAAAATAAGCTCAAAGTTGTTTAGTGCTTAATGCTGTCTTATAGCTTATTCTTACTCAAATTTGGTTCAGTCTTGCTTATTAGGTTAGTGGTAGGGTGTAGGTAGCTAATTTAGTGCTTGTTTTAGTTTATTTTAGTTTTCTAGTTAATCTAGTTTATTGAAAAAGCCAATAGTACCTTAAGTCTCATCTGTCACTCTTTAAAGCTCTTTTTCAGCTTATTTAATTAGTTTCACAAAAAGTTTCTATAACAAAAAGTAATCACAATAAGCTGCTTAACAAGTTTGTTTCAAAAAGTTTTGAAAAAGAAAAAAAGGGGAATTAGGGAAGTCATGGGTGAGCAAGGCTCGAACCCATGACCTCAACCTAACTCAACCCTTTTAACACTCACACCACACACTACACTACCACTGCGCTCTTGGGACTTTTACGTCTAAGGGTGCAAACACAATTCTTTTATCACCTTTTTGTCCCACTTTTTACATAAGCACTTCGAATGCTATTAGGGCTTTTTCTGGCTTATTTGTTTAAGCATTTTTTGTGCTAGTAATTTTCCTGTGTTCTTCAATTGTTAAGCAACTTTTAGTATTTTTCTTAGATTTTTAAATCATAGTTTAGTATTTTTCGTGCATTTATTTAGTTTAAAAACTTTAAAAATTCATAAAAATTAAAATATAAATAAAAAAAATATACATTTCTTTTTCTAAAAATCATTTTTAGTCTTTTAGCATCTAGAAAAATTAGTTTGGACCTGTTTTGTTTATTTTTTCTCAAATTAGATTTTAGTGTACGTTTTATTAATCCCGTTAACGTTTTTTAGCATTTTTCTTGTAATAAATTTTTATGTTCCTTTATTTTCCCACTAGTAGGAATTAGTTTAAATTTGAGTTCGTAGGTCTTTAATTTGATATTTCTTTTATTCCCGTTAATGTTTTTAAGTTTTAATTGCTTAATTGATTAGTTGTTTATTTTCTTCTGCTTATTTCATGTGCTTTTAATTGTAGAAATAGAAAATCATTCCAATAAACTTTGAAACCAATTGAAATCATTGTCCAAATAATAACGAGGTTTCAATTCACAATTCTTGGGGTATAAACGACCCGGTGAACACTTACCGGTTAACTTATGATATTTTGTGTAGAATTTTGCTTTTAATCATTGTCCTCAAGCAATATAGCAACTGCTATAATTTGCTTGGCCATAAACAGGACTTTTAACTTTTCAAAATTGATTTTTAATGCCATGGTAAAGAGTTTGGATAGCACACACAAGTTTTTGATGTATCCAAGATTTATCCAAATCTGTTTAAACAAGCAAAAGAGACTGCTAAAACCTCACATTAGAACTTATATTGCTCATAGTCTTACCCAAAAACTATTTAGAAATATGAAAAGGCCTTCTAGGGGATATACTAGGGTGGACATTCCACTATTCCAACAATGATCATGTTGGGAAATAGATTGTAAAAGACTTAAAACTGGTAGTATAACAGTTAAGTCTGGTAGTATTAGTTAGTTTTGGCAGTACTAAATTAAGTCTGGCAGTACTAAGTTAAGTTTGGCAGTACTAAAGTTAGTACTGGTAGAGTAGCAGTACTATAGTTAGTACTGGTCTTATTTAGTTAAGTCTGTTTTAGTTAAGTTTGTTTATGTAACAGGATAGTAATAGTTAACTTAGAGATATCTTAGGAGATATCTTAGGAAAGGATATGCATTATCCTTTCACATGTTTTGTAAAGCCTTCTAGGGTTTCCTTGATTTATAAAAGGAACCCTACGGCATAGAGTTATAGACGATAACAAGTTAGAAGCATTGAAGCTTAATAGAAAATCAATAGAAAAGTTAGTTTACAATTGTTCTTCTTAATTCTTGTGTTAAGATTCCGCATTAACACTTGATATTCATAGTCAGTGTCTCTCACATAGTTGATTTGGATTTATTCAAGTTAACTATTGTCTTACAAAGGCTATATAGATCCAACACAAGGACCTATATTTTCTACCCAAAATCGGCTAGAAATGTTCCAGAAAACACCTTTCCTAGAAAAGACAAAAAAGGGAGCGTCTGGGCTGGGCGGCCCCCTTAATTATAAGGGGCAGACCCCTTAATTTTAAGGGGACCGGCACCCTAATTAAGGGGACCGCCTAGACAAAAATCCAGCTCAGCTAGCCTATAAATACTGGACTATTCCTCACTGATTTTCTCACCTTTTTCACATACTTTTTTTCTGTTCTAAATCAGTTTATACTCTCCTTTCATTCATTTGATCATTTAATCATAAAGCTTTGTTTTCAAGTGATCCAAGCTTTGATCCTTAAGTGCAAGAGAATAATACTTCCTACCATCAAGTGAAGAAGTATTATAGCTTAGTGTGT